>JAVLVB010000780.1:1367641-1396176 GCA_032876305.1 Orestias chungarensis | reverse complement strand
AGAGCTAAAAGGTAATGTCCTCTACATCAGATGGCAGAAGAAAGCCCCACCTGCTGATTTTCACCTTTCTAATAAGGCGTCTGACTCCTTGGCCATGCACTGAACCATGCGCTTGTAGGAAAACATAAATGCAGGCTGTCTGATTACAGAGGTAAAAACCTGCTAATTTGGATTTAGTGACTGTTTGAGGACACACAAAAGAAGAGCACTTTTCAGAAAATATGTGGCTTATAGCTAACTATGACAATGCTGATGGTTTCGTCTTGTATTTTAGGGATATTCAGTACATGTTTAAGATTTTAATCACTTCCAGTGCCATGGTTCTCAGCCTTGATTCTGTGGTAGAAGTACCACTGGTGGTACTTTTCTTTCATTTGATGATACTCCTGAGAGGGGGAGTTTTATGATTACAAGATATTAAAAAGTTCATTACATCTGTCTATTGAAAAGACGAGTTAACAAAGAGAAGCACAGAGAATTGTTAAAAAAAGGTAAAATTTCCACTGGAAGGGATTTCCTATCAACCTTGTAAGTTTGAAAAACGTGAAGATGTTTTAATTTTGAGTAAAGACTGAAAGAAAACTGGACTCGTAAACCACAGTGCCAGGTGTCTAAACACGGTTGAATTACTGCAACTGACCTGTTGGGGGCAGCGATACGCCTGAGGATTAGCCCATCTTTAGTTTACTGAAAACGACAACAGCAACAACAAATCTAAATAATTTATTTTATGTTTTTTAGAAGCTGAATAGACCATTCAGTACCAAAGGTCTATCTTTGTAAGGAGTCTCAACCAGGAGATACGGAATAATTTTATCACAAGTTTTTTGTTCATCAAAATACTCGTCTAAATATATCGCATATCGTATTTCTTTCTGATTTCTTACAGCTCAAGCTGAGAGTTTTACTGAGCTATCTTTTGATTGCATTCTTACTTTTAAAACAATATGAGCTTGTTTTTTTTTATTATTTATCAATCTACTTAACAGGCAGAAGTTGATGAACGTAGCATGTCTAGGGATGCACTTTTAAAGTAGATGTCTTCCTTCATTGATGGTTTATTGATACATAAACTTGTTATAGGTTTCTAACCCATCCATCAATTTCCCTATTTTTTTTTATTAAAGAAAACAGTCTTGAAACAACGAATAATGGTTGCACTTTTTTATGTCTATCTTTGTGGTCGTATTTTAAACTCTTCACATGTACAAACAAAATTAGCCTGTCAAGTCATCGTTGTAGGTTCTCACCAAATAATCTAAACAATAAGTGTTTTTCCAGGATCAGTTGTGTGTGAGGATCTCTGGAAACCACACTGGCTGACTCATTGACAAAACTAACAGCTGGATAGATAAACTCAAATGAAGTCATGCAACTCTTGTGTGGCTATTTGGTATTTTATTGAGGTCGCAGTAAAAAGAAGAAAACAATAAAAACGAATTTATGTGTTAAGCAAGAAAGTGATGCTGGGTGGATCCGGCTCTTTGACGTTTCCTGCAGCGCAAAGCTGTCACCATGGCAACCAGAGTCTTAAGGGTAGCAGCGACAGTATGAGAGAGAGAGAGAGAGAGAGAGAGAGAGAGAGAGAGAGAGAGAGAGAGAGAGAGAGAGATGTGAAAGGGGCTGAGAGAGGGTAAGAGACAAAATGGGAGATAACGTGTGAGAAATACAGCGAGAGGAAGAGGGAGAAATGAACAGAATAGGGAGCAGTGAGTGAAGAGCTGGAGGTGTAATGCAGAAACATAAAGAGAGAGAGAGAGAGAGAGAGCGAGAGAGAGAGAGTGAGAGAGAGAGAGAGAGAGAGAGAGAGAGAGAAAAAGAGAGAGAGAGGGAGAGATGTATACTATACTGCTGCACTGTATCTGTCCAATAAGAGAAATGCCCATAGGTAAGCCTTTGCTGAGCCGGCTGAGGAGCACTGCAGCAACATCCCAGAGAAGAGACATGACAAACATCAGTACTGGGCATGTTCCACTCTCAAGGCTGTGGAGAAAATGAGATTTCAGCTCTACAGGTTTGTTGAGTTTCACCCACCCCTCTGTTTCCCAGTCTTCCACTCGTTGCACAAGAGCATGACACTACCGATCCCTCTTTAGACCTGGCCCCACAGTGGACGTGATTTGATTGATGCACCTGATAAGTGATTGATGTAATCGTAAGAGGCATTTTGCCCCCCACTTACGGCCACAGTGACTCAGATTGTGACAGGTTTGATCGGGGCTGAGAGAACAACATATGAGCATAGCAACACATCAGCCAATGGGGCATGACACCGCAACACTGGCCAAGACCACGTCCGCCTTGAACACACATACACACACACACACACACACACACACACACACACACACACGCACACGCACAAAACCTAGCGAGCAGATGTGATCTCTGTGCCTGCAAACTCCCACTGACCATCCTCTTAATCTGGTTGGATGCAAAAGCTGAGCGGTGACTGACCCCCACCCATCAGTCTATAAATTACAATTAAAAGTTGATAATGATGTCTTCTTTCTTATCGCCTTCCTTTTTTTTTTTCTCTTTTTTTTTGACTTGACATGCTTTTTCTGCGGGCAGACATACACTCACCAAGACATAGATAAAACTGTGTGATTTTCATTGTTTCAGGCCTGGAAGTTGATCCCTATCTTCGGCATCGGTCATGGTTATGTGAAGAAGTGTCTGGTTATGTGTGCACCGTTTTTTTGTTTTTTTTTGTTTTTTACTGTAAATGCATGTTAAAATAGAATAGTTAGAGTAGCATGGAAACATTTTCAACAATGCATTGTAAGTACAAAGCATTGTATAGACATTTTGAATGACAGACCATAATGACGCAGTACATTATGGTAAAGTAAAAATGATGCAATGACGGTTTTAAAATGTATGTAGAAAATCATTCAAAAAATTTTGTAATTCTAAAAAGTGATAACAATGAAGGAGGTACAGGGATTCACACCTAAGGTGATACAATCTGTAAGACAGAAAAACAGTCGTATCGTCCACACACTTTCTGAAAAGATTCACAAAAAAAATAAAGATTTTGTTTAAAGGAAGGACACGCCATCTGTGATATAGGAGATAAGGGAAAACTTTGGAGAAAAGTGCTTTATAGAGATAAGATTCAATTGAAGTTAGTAGAAAACTAACATGGCAAATCCTCAGGTTTTGGCAGCATCATGCTGTGAGGGAGTGTGTCTTCGGCATGGACAGTAAAGCCATTTGAAATTGATAGAAGCATAGATGGATGTAAAGACATTTCTAAAGGAAAGTGTGTTGTAGGCTGCAAAGAAGTGGTGACTAATGCAGAGCTAAAACCACTCAAAGTTGAGAGTTAAGGCCAGTTGAGAATCTGCAATTTTGAAAATTGATGTTCACGCCCATTCTCCATTAAATCTAGCTGAGCTTGAACTGCAGTTCGAAATTTCTGGATGTAAAAAGATAGCGGAAATCCTTGCAGCTGCAAATGCAGTAAAAGCTGGCTCCATTTGTAAAGCAGCTCACAATTTAAAAGACCTCAACCAAATCTGCACAGAATTGTATGTTTCTCTCTCATTAAATTTGAAAAACACACTTAGAAAATTTGTGGTTGTACTGCAACAAAATGGGGAAAGAGATGAAAAGATATAGATGTTTTTGCCAGACATTGTAACAGTAAAAACTGCTAGTTATCACTTTATTGATCAGTTATGACCCTGAAAATGAGGATAAGTATTGCAGCAGAGGTACCGACATGTGTTTTATCTTTCTAATTAGGAGCGGCATCTGAATAAAACATTTATGGCTCACTACAACAGAACAAATATGTTTAATGACAAATGCTAAGAACATGATCCTCCTAAGAAGCAATCCGCTTCATCTTCTTAAGGCTGTTTGATTAAATCTCTATCTTCTTCTCTCTGTGGTTTTTCTTCTTCTAAATGCATTTATTTTGAGTCTGTCCCTCTGTCTGTCTCTCTGCCTGTCTCCCTCCCTTCTGTTTAAGGCAGAGATAAAGAGGTTTGCGTTACTGTGAGCAGATTGACTTGAAGATAGAGGCTAGAAAGCAGATCTTCTCCACCTCCTCATTCTGCTCTTTCTCTCCCGCTCTCACCCAGATGAATAGACAAACAGTCTCCCACATACTCTCACAGTTTATCAAACACACACCCACATAGGATCTTCGCACAAACACATATGCGCACTCACGCCAAAAAGAGGACTGCATGCACTCAATCCAAGTGTCCTCCGGCTGACTAAGTATACACTGTCACACTCAGATCCAAACACGACCCCCTCAAACATGCACATACGCATGCAAACACGCAGGTGCATCTACGTGTAAATACTGTCGGGGAGGCACATGAGATTCTGATGTGTTCAAAAATGGACTTTTTCTTACTAACAAGCGGACGTAAACTATTTTGCTATCATATGTCACGTACAAAATAAAGACATCATATGTGACTCAGTGTTTAACCGGTGTGTTTTACATTTTCACGCCCACTAAAGGACCTTACAAAATGTTTGTACTGCACGTCCTTTGTTCAGCTTCCTCTACCTAAACTTGACGTTAAATATACGGGTACATTTGCTAATTTTGTACATATCACAGATTACATAATCTTTTCAAACTGAATTTTTATATCAGACAAAGATCACCTGAATAACACCAAATGAAGTTTTCCAATAAAGGTTTGTCAGATTAATGAAATAAATTTTAAAAATCTTTTGTAAAAAAAAATTAAAAGATAAAAACAATTACCTGTGATTGAGAACCTGAAGCAATTACTATTTTACCACCGTTTTTTGTTTTTTTTTGGAAGAACCGATGGAGTCGTTTAAGACCAGATAATAATGCAAAGAGTTAACTTTTTTGTTTGGGTTGGTACACAACCTTCTTTCCCCAAAAGGTTTTAATGGATTTTTTTCTTGTCTTTTTGGTTGAATGTCAAATGAGTCTTTGTGTTGCCTATGTTTCTGAAGTCTCTTACGGATGCCATTTGAACCCCGTATCTTTCTGTTTTTTGGTTTTTGAATGTAGATAAAATGACCCTAAAAGAGGTCTGAAGAAGTTTAGATTTAGCTTTGGAGTCTGTAGTAAAGTCTTGATGGAATTCTGGCAGTTAAGAGGAACCATGATCTGCTTTTTGATTTTTTAGCCTTATTCATGCAGACTAATAACAGGCTCTACTGAGCTTTTGTCCTTGTTTTGTTAGTTTGACATTTATGCAACTCAGCTTTAAAGCAAATTTAATAATCACAGTTTATGATTCGACAATGAGGGGGAAAACCCTTTACAGAAAGCTGTCTAAACCCCATGCTGTTTTGGCTTTCTTATATTACCTTAGCCTGATAGTATAATTTACTGGATGAACAGAAATATACAAGCGTATGGCTACCTCTCTGCAACTATGCAAAAAAAAAAAATCCTTTTCTGTCCAATAACATACTTGGCTGATAAATAAAGCGAATTCGGATTCTGAAAAGGAGAAATCTGTAATAAGGAAAATACATTTTTTCAAAGCATTGTAATTACCCACAAACATATAAAAAAAAATTTGAGTAAAAGTGAAATTGAAGATTAAAGCAGGATTTCAAATGTCCTCTTTGAGATTGATTCTGTCAATTAGGTTTTCATAAAAACACAGAATTGTCTGTTTACACAAAGGAAAACACAGGAAGGTTGTCCTCTTATCATCAGACCCCCCTCTTCAAAAACATACGAGCATCCGCTCTCTGCTTCACATTCTTTGCATCAAATCAAATTCCTTTGGAGCTCTGCACTTGTCCTTTATCTGCAGAATGTGCTTTTGGAGCAACACAAACATGTCAGGATGGGGACAGTTTAAGAAGTTTCACACAGTCGAACCAATATGGTGGTTACATCATTTGCATTTCTTCTTGCCCCTTGTGTGGCTTATCAAAAACATCCCTTATCTGTTTGTTTGTTTTTGGCCAACCTCATATTTTCCTGGAAAACAGGCCACTACACATGTGCAAGTTTACATCATGTGTTGGCCAGCGTGCGTCCAGGTCAAGGCGGGTTTAAATAGATTGAGCCTGATAAGTGGGCAAGTGTGCCAGGAGGGCTTCACAAAGCGTTCTGGCCAACAGTTATATAGCTAGAGTGGCAGTTGGGTCATCTCAACGTGACAACATGACCGCTTGGACAGACAAAAAGCCCCCGACAAGCGGGGGTAAATCCCATCACTGTAGTGAATAACACGCATAAGAAGGAGGTTTGAAGCTTACTCAGGCTGTGATAGCTAGACAAGGCAGACCCCCGCCACTCAGAGGAGTTATGGATAGAATCATACCATTGATACAAAATAAGATGATTTTAAGCCAATATGATTCTATTTATTTCAAGAAGCCCTGCAAAAAATACTAAAGGTAATACCAAACACCGGGTCAGGATGAAGCTCGTAGATGAAACAACGAAGGTCTGCGTCTAACTTTTCTCATCAAACTGAGGTCAATCTGTCAATTTGTTTATAAATGTGGAAGTATACAGAGCAAAAATATTCTTGCCCCTTGCAGACCTGGGTTTAAAGCAATATTTTGTTTTAACTACACTTTTTTTCTTCAATAATTGTAAGTTTTTGGGGTTGTCCAGCTAAAGTCCCGACACGCATCTCACAGCAAATCCGACAATGGAGTAAAAATATTAGGCTGTTTGCCAGGAGACTTTACGATTTCAAAGACTTGTACTGTATTACGGAAGATTAAATGTCAACGTACACGTGGAAACCTTTTAATAAGCATATTTTTAACTACCACAACCTGCCTCTATATATTAAAAAAACCATGATCGGTGCAGACAGATATTTTCTCTTTAATTTTGTTGTATTTAAAATGTTTACACTTATGCATATGTCAGCTGTGCACAAAGTTTTTGTCATGGTCTTCTTTGATGCCATATGCCAAACTCACTATTATTATTATTTATTTTCATTAAAATTATTATTATTTAAGACATATCAAAGAAAAACTGCAATATATAGACTAAACTATTCTGTATTTATGGTCTTTATAAAATTAGGATTACAAGTTTTACCCAACATTTGTCTATGATCTCTCATAAATCCAGTATTGTGAATGGTTTTTTGAACTGGATATATGATCAAACCACCTTTAAACATATTAAGAATTATTACCAAAATCCAAAACAGGATAAAAGTTATATGAATAAACTTTAAAAAGGCCACAACTACCTAACTATTACCAGTTTAAACATTTTTTATTCAACTTATGCTTAAAAATCAAAAACAAAGATTTTTATAAATTTTTTGTCATTACAACTATGTTTATTTTACACCTATTACATGTTCTTTAAAAGCCTGTATTCTATTTGGGAAAACGTTTCTATATTTAAGAAGAGAAAACAAAAACAGATTGATAGTTTTCTCATATAATTTTCATAAATCCTAATTGAAATCCTATAGTGTCTTAAAGCTGGATGCGTTGTTCCACTGAAATTGAAAGAACTTTTTCCTCAGTTTCCATAGTCCTGCCTTAGGTCCTTTATTGAAAACTAGCCTTAATTTGGACTGGGTGATTTCATTACATAACTTTGTTCAATAAACACTATATGATTATATTTTAAGCTCATTGTCCTGCTGGAAGAGAATGGTCTGCCTCAATATAAGGTTGTGGCAGAAAAGATAAGACATCTACTGATCATTTTGTATTGTAGTTTTTATTATTATTCTTTTTAATTTTTGTTTTGCTGGCTCACCAACATTAGCCACCTGGGTTGTAGCCATTTGAAGCAACAGTAGGTTTGTCAGCCTAAAATCAGGGAGAGAGAAACAGAATGAAGAGAAACATGCCTGGACAGTCCGTACACATCTCAAACAGATGGGATGGAGAAAAAGCAGAAAAGGGCTCACAGAGCAGACTCTGCCGGGACTTTCTGCAACTGTGATCTCACTGACTTTTTACCAGACTTCTGTCAGGAATGCTGCTTTTTTTTTCTTCTTCATTTCAAGTAAAACAACCCCGGAGTTGAGGAGTATCGATATCACAGGGGAGATATATCCCCCTTTTGTCTACAATCCTGCAGTGAGGTGATGGTTAGCGTGCTGGTCTGTGGGCCAGCTGGGACACATCTGAGTTCACCCCATGCAAGCACGCACATGAGGCTCGCTCTATGCTGCTCGCTATCTTTCAACAACAAGCTGAGCAAGGACCAGACGGAAAGAGGTCCTATTTGTGCAGGAAGATAAATACACTTGTGCACCCAGTCCTGTCCAATCCAGATTAGAGCAACACAAGAATGAGCGAAGCAGGAGCACCGGTGGAAGGTCAGAAGTGATCAGTGGTAAAAAAGACAGAGGAACTGTTAAAACACACACCTCCAGAATGCATTACCCATGCAAAAAGACACATGTTTCCCTTATCCTGGTCCTTCAATCCCCTCTTTATGTTCGTAAAAGAAATACATTTGCAAACACACTTAATTTTGTGGCTTATTTACTTATTGTTTGCCAATTTAAATGGGACCTTTCCGTTTTCATTTGAATACATCCCGTTTGAGAGGATATACCGTACCACCCTTCTTCTTTCATCCCCAAGAAATTAGCATAGGGAAAAGCCTATAAGAAAATCAACAAAAAAATATTTTAGAGTTGTGGAAACCCATAAAGCATGCGACAGCCCTGCCAGTGTGGTTGCTGAATTTCTGTCATTTCTTTAACCCCTTGAACGCATATTATTGTGTTACAACCACAAACCTTAATGTATTCGTTCAGGTTTCTTTTGACAGACCCAACACAAATAAATGTATAATAATAAAGTGTATGTTTTGATGCAAATAAAGATGTTTTTTGTATTAAGAGCTGGTTTTTAGGTATGTGTATACCAATCAAGAAACAAGGGCTTTGGCCACACGTCTTTCAACAACAAAAAAACACATTTAAAAGCTCCATCAGGTCGGATAGAGGATGTATTTGAGCCATTTTCAAGTCATGCCACGGTACTAGAACATTTATATACTATTGACTATAGTTTAATCAACAGCGATCACCCCAGCCCATGTGTTAGGGTCGTTTCCCTCCTAAAAGACCCGTCTCTGCCTCAAAATGTCTCCATAACTGAGTAAAAGCAAATAGTACAAAATATATTTTTTAAAAAGGCCTTTATGGTCATGATTAATCACCACTTTGTGTCAGTTTCTTATATAAATTCCTATGAAGAATGAAATAAACATAGGTACATGGCTGTAATGTTATAAAATATCTACACAGTTCAGGCATTGTTGATACTCTCGTAATGCACTTTGTATGGAAGGATACTTGTGATCCTGCATATGTCAAAACATCCATGTAAGTACAACAAACAATGAGGAATGTCTGTATTGATTTGTTGACACTTATTTCTTCAGTGAGTCAGCAGTGTCATAATATTCTGTCAGCTCCTCCTATCTTTTTCATTTAATAAGACTGCAGAATTAGGCAATTCATCTCTGCTCCGCCACGATGGCGTGTTGTGATGGACTCTCTTGAAATAAGCCTCCCTTCACCGACCAGGAGACCCCCGCCGAGGGAAACATGGTTTTACTTCTGGTCCGATTCCAAACGCTGCTAACAAGCCATTCCACTATGTGTAAAGTCTTTTCATGCTAAGACACACATCAATCCACACCTACAACATACCTGAGGAAACAAACCTTCTCTCAGGATATGTGCTGCATGTGTGTGGGGCAAACATGGCCGGACACGTTCCCTGAACGCACCGGGAGGCGCCCGGCAGGAGTGCCAGGAGCCCCTCTTTTCAGCACTTCGGCACGCTGCACACAAACACAGTTGCCCTTCCCATAGTCCTTTTGTTCCCTGTCTTTTTCTGGGGAGTTCCTGTCATGGACACTGTCAGCTTTCTATGGTCATTTATACAGTAACTGGCAAACACCAGGATGTGTGTTCTCTGATGGTTCATAACGATTACACCAAAGGAATTATATTTAAATCAAGGAGGTGGAAAATTAGGCAACTAGTTTAACTAGTAGTGAAATTCATTAAAACACTTTAAAAATATGACTAATAAGATCAGTACGTTTTATTAGGAGGCTGTGTGACAGAAAGGTGAAGTAAAGTTTAACATTGTTTCAAAAACTCTCTCTCTCTCTCTCTATATATATATATATATATATATATATATATATATATATATATATATATATATATATATATATATATATATAAACACTATATGTTTGTCTGATTGTTTTAGAAATTTCATTTGAGTGATCAAAACAATGCAGAGCATTCTATAGGAAGTCTCCAGAAAAGATTTGGCTTTACTGGATTTTATTTTTGGACTATCAGGCCTATGGGGGCTTTATTTTTATTTTTAGTGATAAAAAGTATGTGTCGTCTGAAATACATTTAAATTAGTGGCTATAATGCAAGACAATGTAATACAAAATTATATTAATGTCACTCTACTGTGCTTCTGTGGTGAATTTATATATTGTGAAACATTAATCATTTTCAAAATCACTCAAAAAAGACGTTCATTTTCTGGGACCAGATATTTTATTGATTTTCCTCAAGTCTAATGTTCCAAATTAACATTAAGCGTGATTAAAAGTAATCAATAAACTTGTACTTTTTACTTATTTTTCTATTACATAAAATTCCCAAGAAAATGTTTGTGGCCCCAACAACATTCTTGAGTTGTGAAGCAGCAAATTATGCAATAGTGTTTTATTCAGGTAGCTTTTACATTTTGTTACCTTATAAAAAACATACTTTATTGCATTTTATTGGGATTTGCTGAAATACACCAGAACACTGCAGTACAAAGTTGTGAATTAGGAAATGAAGCTTTAAAAATATTTTTATTTTCCACTAAATAGCAGTAGATTGTTCATATATTGTATCTTTTCAATCAATTGTAATGATCCTTGTGGTCTATTGCTTAAATTCTAAAGTGCATTGAAAAGTTATTTTGGAAGGCGCTGTTTGCTTGCACATTTAGAAGTATTGAATGTATTTAAGAGACATTGAAATTGCACATGTGAATGCACATGATCCAGAAAACTCACTGATCCATGCTTAAAACTGAACTGAATTTCAACGTTTGTGTTAAGTTCGATAGACAGAAAACAGAACTTTAGTGCATTTCAAGAATACTTGTAACTCATAAGCATAAGCCCACTTTTGTTATTGCTTGGTGTTCATCATTTTCCATTTAACATGACATGGCCCAGTAGACAAAGAAAAATTGCTCGGGTGTCTCAGTCTTTAAGTGGATGATGTCACAAAACAGGTTCATCTCAACAGCTAAGACCACAAAAGGAGTAGAAAGCAATGCTCGATAAGAGCAAAACAGTGGCCCGAGGCTTATATTCAATTAATCCAAAGGAGAGAGAAAGTGCAGAAGAAGGTTATCTCATGAATTATCATTCAGTGTCATGTTCTTTCTTGTGAATCTAACTGACACCTCAGTCAGGAGATGTTGCAACGAAGAGGCACCCGGAGCTGCTCATGTTTTACTGCCAGTTAGCTTTCATAAAGAGCACAGTGATAGCCCACTTCCTCAAGCTGCTACTAAAGTTAATTAAATATGCACATTTAT
Source organism: Orestias chungarensis (assembly GCA_032876305.1). Classification (NCBI taxonomy): domain Eukaryota; kingdom Metazoa; phylum Chordata; class Actinopteri; order Cyprinodontiformes; family Cyprinodontidae; genus Orestias; species Orestias chungarensis. Next base: position 1,384,617 of record JAVLVB010000780.1, on the reverse strand, counting down.
AAAGGAAATCCTGCACCTAACGCAGATCCGTAACAGCAGTCGAATATATCACAGTTTCACTTAAACCGCATTTTTACAAATTTGCTACGCAAATTAAGTATTAATATGCGAAGTCCTCGCTTTCCATTTCAGTTATTTCCCTTCCCTATAGCTCCCAGCTAAAACCGGCTGTTTTCTTCCTGGAAAATCGTCATCATCAGGCTATTCTTTGCCTAAAGCTGGATAGGGATTTATTTTTTATTTTGTTTCCGGGAGGGTTTCGCAAAACACAGAATTCTACCTTAAGAAGAAAAGGTTCACCCTCCTATCCTCAAGCAGGTCGGTGCTTGATGGTAGAAACAACAAAACGCCCAAATAGTGCTGTACTACAAGCTAACTGATGCTGATGCTCATTAAACTAGTGATGAATCATAACAGAGGAGACTTGTTTTCATTTATAGACCAGCTTTTTGAATCATTTTCAAAAGTCGGCAGCTTTGTGTGCAAACAAGCATGGAGGTTGGCCGCTTGTCATCTCCTCCATCCCATCTCAAGACAAGGAACATTGAATTACTCCAGCAACATGCCAAAACAATGCTGATCTCAACTTTGATTTGTGTTATGTTGACACTTCTAATCACCAGCCTTATGTTGGAGACAATTATAAAGTTCATAAACAGTATCCATCAAATGCTGATCTAACTCCATTGGGGATAACAAGTTCCAGAAGTTTGGAGAAGCAGATTTTCATGCCACGGCAACCTTTTTTTTATTCTTTTTTTTTTGTTTTGCTTTTATTGCAGTGAGTCAGTGATGCTGAACAGGTTTCAAATCACAGAGACATGATCTAATGGATATTTATTGAACCAAAACTTGGTTTCCAGAGGTATGCCAAATGCATATAAAACGTGTTAATGGACCTGATTGTTAGTTTAAACTTAGAGCATGAACATAGATTTTCTTGGTTTTATAGGAGAATCCATGTAAACGTCTATCGTTAAATGCATATTCTTACAAGTTTTGTTGGCATTATATTATTTTTAGAACATTTCCTTGTTCATGTGTTCACAAACTACTTCTTCTAATGTGAAACAGTCAACAAAAAAAACTATCTACGCAACTGAAACCTTTGTCAGATTACAGCCACAGTCTTTAAAATATATTTTACTGGAAGTTTATGTGATAGACCGAAAATCCTAAACTACACCTTACTCCATTAAAATAAAAGTAAAACAATCCAGTTTACAAATAAAATTCTGAAAGGTGGAGACTAAATTATCACAATCACACATTACAATTAAAGTTAACAGCCTCAGTCAGACTGGATGGAATTAATCTCTAAAAGGTTATTTTAAAGACTTGGTTAGTTTGGGACATTTACATTTGGACTTTAACTGGACCATTATAATATAAACATTCTTCCAAACCGTGTCCTTCCATCAAACATTGACAAACATGTAGACACACATGTTGATTATTTAAAGGTATAAGTTTTCCAACAACCTTTCCTGCTTTGCAAAGAAGTAAAAAAAAATCATTTAAATAATTAATTACATCCAGTAGCTGCAGCTTACGAAGGAAGAGAATTGCAACCCAAAATAACTGGAAATTACTGAATGATTCAAAAGGCTGGATAACCTTAAAAATGCGATAGTAGAGCTGCCAGATATTAAACATAGAAAGCTGTGATATCATGAAGAATTCAATAAATAATCCTAAAAAAAAAGAAGCAAGTACTTTATGTGTGAAGGAGATTTTCTGTTTTCCTAACGTTTCCACGGCGATTTTATTTTTGGCTCATATTTTTTTGTGCTATTAGTCCAGTTTCTGTGTTTTTCAGGAACAGTCTTAGTCTTAAAAAAGTAGTTATTCAGCAGAGAGGCAGCAATAGATGTGTTTATCTACACAAATCTCTGGATAGAGTTACTACTGGCCATCTGTTTTTCTGCAGTCCAACACTGAACATGATTGTCTTTGCCCAGGAGACACTATTACTCTTAGTTTAGTCAAAAGAATGCATACTCCAAGCTGCCTGCAGAATTAACTGTACGGGTTTTACTGTAAGCTTATAAAAGTTGCCTTATTTCTGCGATCTAGCTGAAATCCAAATGCCACTGACCCGCACAGTTGTTGTACTGGACATACCTTCCAGCCTGAGCATGACTGTGGGGCTTTTGAGGGTTTTTGACACCGTTCCAGCTGCAGGGGCCGCACGCCTAACAACTGCTATGACATTCCCAAAAGTTTTCCTTTCAAACTTTGTTTTTTGTGTGGGGGAGTTTCTCCTGCTTCCCTATCTTGATCGTATACTGCCTCACTGTGGTGAAGGCAACGTTCTTCAGTGGGTTTAAACAGTCAGCAGAGAGTCTAATTAGCAGCCAGTTTGCAACGTGTAATATATACTGTTACTATAGTACTATATACTACAGTTAGTATGTAGTTAGTATGAAGCATCTTAACACATTGAATGCCACATTCTTTAAAAAAAAAATGTTTGTACTCACACATACAGATACAATATATATATATATATATATATATATATATATATATATATATATATATATATATATATATATATATATTTATATATATATATATATATATTTGCTACCTATGTGCTTCACTTGTTTCCCAAATTGGTACAAAAAATTATAATAAAATTGCACATATCTGTCCAATATCATCCCAAGTTAGAATGCAAGTAATATGTGAGGAAAGAAAGATCTACAGTTGGTCACAAATACACCAGTAACCATTTGTTACCAATTGTTTTGGAGGGGTGGAGGGCGGGGGGGAAAAATCAAAGGGGTGGATAATAGAAAAAAAAGAAACTAACAAAAACCAAATCTAAGATTAAAAAAATCCAAACATTTCATCAAAATAACATAAAAAAGATATAAAGAATCAAATACAAAGAATGGCAACAGAGTAATTAAACACAAGGGCCAAAAACTAGTAAACACAAAACTTAAAAAAAGACTCAAACAAAACTGGAGAATCAGCAAAGGTCAGAAAGAAACCAAAGAACACAAACAAATTAACCGGTAGCTTACAATAAGAATCTTAAAGACTGATAGAACTTAATACACAACAAAGTAAATGATATTAAACACATTACATATGTTAGTTTTAATATACCATTTCACCATAAAAAATAGTAGTGCCAACATTATGCTGTGAGGGAATCCTATCCTCAGCAGAGTCACTAGTCAACTAGTGGCAACTAGTGACATACACTAGTCAAAGTTCATGCTAACATAGATGGAACTAAATACACAGCAATCATTGAAGAAAGCTTTTTGAAAACTACAGAAGTCTCGAGCATCAGATTACAGCAATTATAAGAGGACAGAATATTTTTAATGCATTGTGCTTCAGTCCTATGGACATCTCACACATCTGCATTTGCAAAGAATAGATAACCAGGGAAGCTAGTTTCCATGTTACTTAGACAGACTTACACACATCTTACCCTGGTTAATACTCAAACACATTTTCAAAGTCTTTCTTAAGTTGTTAGGAAACATGTTCAAAGTCTTGAGCAGCACAACATTCCAGACATGTCTTCTCAGAATTTACCCAGCAGATCTTACAGTAAGCCCATTGTCCTCCAAGAGCCTAGACATAACTTTGTATTGCAGCATTGATGCATAATCATCCACAGCTTTGTTTTGTTGCAAGTGTGATTAAAGGAAAAGGAAACAATCAATCCAACAGTGCATGATTTGCATCACATGGAGAGCTTAGACCACAAATGCAAAACTGAAGTAACAGCATATGACTTTAGCTCATCTAAGTGCTAAACTCTTTTATTTTCTTTTTCAAGCGTAACAACGACCTGTTACTTTGTAAACTTACAGTGAGCTACAAAAACACAGCTTTGTTTTGCCTGTCTCATTTTGTCAAGTCTTTTAGGAAAGCAATGCAGATAATCTCCAGGCACACATTTCCTGTTCCTGGAATTCCTTTAGCTCAGTGAGAAATCTGGATTTTTTTTCTAAAGGTTTATATATATATATATATATATATATATATGTGTGTGTGTGTGTGTCACTAAATAGTGATATTCACATTTTATTCTTTGCTTCAAATCTGAAAGCTTATTAAAACTATTAAGACTTTTCATCACCTCAGTTTTCGTCTTTAAATCTGCTTCAAAAGGATTATCACCACTGACGTTTCTACACTCTGGAAATGTTCGTCAGAGGTCTGCGAGGGTGAATTGCCAGACAAGCAGCTTAGGTTTCACACACTAAAGATTAAGTAGCCTTTATAATTTTTACATTACAGTATAATACTGCTAAGATGTTGTTTTTTTACCCTTTAAAACACAAATATTATATATTAGAACAGTTCTGAGAAGTAAGGAAAACTCAAAATACAGAAACCTGACATTTCTCATGTTAATCCTGAAACGCTGCAAAATTGAAAGTTTACTTGATATGTGACAATTTGTTATCCAGAAAAAGACTGGATAAGACATTATTTGTAGTTGTAACTATTTATCTGCACTTTTTTTTTAGATTGTATGATGTATTACACGATGAAAAAGATTTACTGACAAAGGATCACATTTTTATTTGTCATTTTCTAGTGAAGTAAAACAAAAAGAAACTATGATAATCTTGTAAGCTTTTTGAAAAATTTGTAACATAAATACTTTTTTTTGCTACATGTTTAATGTTCTGCTATGCAGGTCTCAGTAAAATGTGTTGCTATGTCATTTATTAGCAATTATTTAAAAAAATATATTAGTCATTGAGTAATTTTCAACAAAAAGACGGTGATACAGAGAAGGACAAAAAAACTTAATTGGATCTTGGAATTACATCTAACTCAAGTTCCAGTTGAAAGTTTAAAAAGCTTAATTGCTAATTCAGTAGTTAGTGAGGTAAATGCTACTAGCGAAAAAAGGTAATAACAATGTATTTCTCTGAATCATATAAAATCACTCAGTAGTTGTTTCATTAAATATTTTGGATTTTGAGGTTATGGTTACTGACAGCTCTTGCTTTCCCACTTCACTCGAATTGATTTTTAATTGATTTTAATTATTATTTACCCAACATCAAACTCAGAAGAAAACATTTCTGAGCAGAGAATGTAAATATAAACTGCCACAACAAAAAAATCGAAATTGATATTGTGTGTTATGTCATCATGTTAGCTCATCTAACCCACCGTGTTGATATTTCTGCTCATGGCCTGTTTTAATGGGATTCTGGGTTGTGTCTGCACAAAACCTAAAGTAAAAAGTTGTTCTCCTGCTTTATGAAACTAGTTTTGCTTTGAATATATCACAATGCAGCATCTGACAAAAAACAGAAAGCAAACCAGACATAAGTTTGAGAGTTGAGTTTAGAAAATTGGATACCAACCATTTAGAAACACCTCCATCAGTTTGAGCCAATTGTTTTAAGATTAGGAAATATCCTTTTTCCTGAAGTTATTATTATTTTTTATGTAATGAAAATTTTTATGACAGTGAATAGGAAAATCCTTCATTTAAAAAAAAAGACCAAACTTAATGTGATCTCACCTAAACACTGATGTGGTAACCATTATAAGCCTGGGTTTACGGTAAAAGTTGGTGTATGAACTAAGAAAATTAAACCAAAGCCAAAAGAAAATGTGTTAAATACAAATATGTTGTAATGTCACTCAATAGCGATTCAAGGGCCACAACTGATATATAGATCCCTTTTTAGACATCCCAGTTTAGAATATAATACATATTTTTTCTCAAATCTGTTAAGCAAACAGGCTTCAATAAACTGTAACCCCAGCAGAAACGCTCTGTAATGGCAGAAAGTTTTTGTCTGGAAACTTAATTTGCTCATGGTGTCAAAATAATAGCTTTTTAAATTCACTCTTTGGAAGTGTGGAAAAGAAATTTCTGAATGATCGGCCACTCATTTTCCTGCCTAATGGACTAGAAAATGAATGGCCAATTACTAAAAGGGCCATGCCTGTGGGTTTTTTTCACACATCCTATAAATATACATCAGGCACACATGTGTTAGGATACTTAGGAAACACAATCAGAGCAGAAGGTCTACAAAGGGAGCAGAAAATAGTGTTCAATAGAATGTGTTTGCTACTTACACTATTGTCGGGATGTTTAGTAATAACTACTCAATGGTAAATGTATACACATATACATGTCAATGCCACCAGAAAAACTGTGGAGCAGGAGCAAAACCAAAACCACCATGCAGCTGTCACACATGCACAGCATCCAGACCACTGAAGCAACTCTTTCAGGTCACAGACAGATACATAGCTTGGGGTAAAATTCCGCCTGTCTGCCACCTCAATGCAACATCTGCGACCAACAGATGATGACTTTGCTTTATAATATATATATATATATAAAAATATATACCCTAAAAACAGCCACACAGTAGAATCAGTGCCTTGTAAAAATATCGATACCCGTTATCTTTTTATGGTATTAGATTTTATTCATGTCTGTAAATAAGACAACAGAGAGTACTGCAACATTATAAAATCAAAGACCAAGGTCTGACATTGAGACAGAGATTTACCTTCAAGTAAAACAAACCTAAAGGAAAATTAAACCCAATGGTTTTGCCCAAATTTAGATCTGCAAATTAAATGGACCAAATCACCGTGTTAGAATGGTTAAACAAAAGCCCAATCATAAATGCAGTTTAATAAAATGCAGCAGGGCTTAAAGAAATTATACAATTTCAAAATTAGGGAAGATTAATCTAATGCAAAACATCAAATATTTGGCACTATGAGTAATTAAGTAAACTACAAGGCCCAAACAAAAGAGGTGTATTACTTTTCCGTTTTTTTCCCTTTCAGATGTGGGCAACCATCTTTTAGTATGATTTCAGTTACAAATAATTAAAAAAGATTGGTGGTAAATTCGTAGAATGAAAGAGAAATGTTTCTTTTTTACTATGGATGTAACAAAAATTTAGTTTTAGGAATGTGTATGTAAGTTCTTATGCAAAATCTGCAAACAAATTTCTAAAACAGGCTTTTAAAATTAATTTGCAAGAGGTTAATATAATATCAGGGATTATAAGAAGACAAAAGAGTTCAAATGAGGACCAAGAATGAATTAAGATTGCAGCAGAAGTAGCAAACACACTAATCCTGCTTTGTTTGAGGGGTATAGAAGAGCGATCTATGAACATGTTTGAAGTTGCTTCCATTCGATATCAAGCCAAAATTGGAGACAGCAAGAAAACCTGTAAACTGAGAAGAAAAAAATCACACGGGAGACTCCACCTTTCAAAGAGCTTCAACCTGTAAGCCCTAAAAGACTGTAGCTCCGGATTAAGGTATGACTCATTAGCCGAACCCCAAAGACTAAAAACAGTTTGGTCCATTAGGTGTTGAATTGAGAAGTCAGCATTCACTCATTCAGAGAAAGAAGAACTGGACTACAGTTTCCCCTTCGCCCACAAAATCTACAAGACTTATTCCAGAAGATCCATCGTCTGTGATATGAAAGCCATTCCATCTCCTAGAGTCTGCACTTGGAATTGTTCACCTTCAGGATTAGAGAAGTTCATATTGTGTTGATTTGGTTACTGTTATTACCTGAACATTTTTATTTTAAAATAGTGTTGTGACCCTTGCAGGGCATTAGTAATGAAAGAGGTACATACATTTTTTAGAAAGCATTGTGGAAATGCAATTAATGGAGTCACAGAGTCACTAGGTTCTTCATTTGTGATGCTTTAATAGGTCGCACTAACCAAATGTTTATAAAAAAAATTGAAAAAACCTGAAAGCTTACTGTCCAAGCTACTAAAATTAATCCAGCTATGATAAAAACTCACAACTGTCATTGGAGGAGGAGCAGTTGTTAATCAGCACATAGTTGGTGAGAGGTTTTGCGACATTTGTCTCGACATAAGGATAAGACTCTGCGGGTTTAGAGATCGCCGGACCCATTGGATAGATAGCTGGTTAGGAGTTAATCCTCTCAGAGAAGGGAGTTAGTTTAGAGGGACTTAGTTCACCAGACAAGGAAAGCAGATAATAGTAGTACAAATTCGACTGTGACTGAGCTAGTCTTTTATAGTTGGCAGAGACATACCCAAGTAGAATTGCAACAAATTTGGTTCAACAAAGTATTAAATAAGAGTGGTGAAATATGAATGCATGTGATAACTTTTACAAGCAAAGAAAGATAAATAAATTAAAAAAACACGTATGCTTTTATTTAACAGTTACTAACTGCTTGTTTTTACTATATCAAAGAAAATGACTCTATAATACGCTTCACTTGTGACTGTAAATACTCGCAGTTATGAATGTGTGCCTACGGACAGTTGCCCAGGGTGGCATTAAAAATGGGAGTGGTCAATTAGCCTACATAACTTATTAGTCATTTGCATCTTAAACAAATTTATTTCAAATTTACTGCTTGGAATGAATCTGCAGTGAATGGGAAGCTGGCGCCCACTGCCTGTCACTAAAATGAAGATGATTATTTTGTACTCTTTGCAAAGGACTGTAGTAAATTATATCCCACTTTAAGCAGGCAGCTTTTAGATAGGAGAAGTGCTGCTAGCTGAGATACTACAAAATGTTGAAACATTACAGCACAATAGTGAAACAAAGTTAACCTCAATTTATTTCTTATTTCAATATCAGGCAAAAACAGACTAATATGCTATCCAAAATGTGCATCACTAAATATGCAATAAATGACAACCGTTGCTTGTTCTTCCACTTAGGAGGCCGTTTAGACCAATATCAATAACTCATGGAAAATATCAGACAACATTGAAAGTAAAAAGCATTTTCAAAGAACTACTGTATGATCCAGGAAACATTCATATGTAAAAATGTATATTATAGCAGAAGAGAACATTGTTAATATTGGTCAACTACAAGTAGGATGCAAAAGAATGCATACGGAAAAAAATACATTTTACTTATTATATTTGTGTCACTAATTTTATCAAGTCTTTTTATATTCTGATTCATGTGAAAAAATATTTTGTAATAGACTGAAGTTAAATTAAACTGCAAGTCTTTTGGAGCCATACTTTCATCAGTTGTCATCAGCTTCCCTGTTTCTGCTAAGATCTGGATCTCTGCAGCTTCATCAGAGTCCTAAACTAGTCTCTCCATTACTTGATAAATTGCGTTGATTAATGCTCTCCCAGCTTGGCCTGTTTGTTTAGGTTGGTTGCAATTAAGTACGTTTGCAGTTGTGCCGTACTCTTTCTATCTGCACAAACAGTGTTACTCTAGCTGAGATGGGATATGGTTTTAGAACCTGACTTTTCTTTGAAGGTCTCGACTGCTCATTGCTGACTTGCCTGACCGCTGCTCCTTTGTCTTTGTACTGTTCGTTCATGAATAGCACCAAAATAGCACAAAACTTTTCAGAAATCATGAAATCATGCGATATTTCCTTTGTTATCCCTAACTTTGTAGAGGTTTCTGTTGATATGCCACATAAAATCTGCAACGTAGTTTGTTACTGTAACGTCTTGAACAACGTTGGTGTGCTGTTAAAGAGTGATGAGGACCATTTGACTGTTTTGTTTTTTTGTAGTTACATGTAACTACAATTAATTTCCTCCGTGGTCCACACTGCCCTCACCCACCTGGGTGAGGGCAGCATACGGATTCCTACGTCCGTATGCTGTTTGTGGACTTCACATCTGCCTTCAACACCATGATTCCTTAGACTCTGATTAATAAACTCTCCTCACTTGGACTGAGCTCTTCCATCTGCATCTGGGTCCTGGACTTCCTGACCAACAGGCCGCATTCTGTGAGGATTCACATCTTCTCCTTCCCCACCATCACCCTCAGCACTGGCTCCCCTCAGGCCTGTTTGCTGAGCCCCCTCCTGTTCACACTGCTCACATATGACTGCTCGCCTATCCACCCAGGCTGTCATCTTGTGAAGTTTGCGGACGACACAGCAGTGGTTGGATGCATCTCAAACAGGGATGAGTCCAGCTACAGGCAGGAGGTGGAACACCTGGAGGGTTGGTGCAGAGAGAACAACCTCTGCATTAACGTACAGAAAACCAAGGAGATGATTGTGGACTTCAGAAGGGGCAAGCATGCCCACCTCCTCCTGCACATGGGAGGATCTGCGGTGGAAGTGGTCAACAGCTACAGGTACTTGGGTGTACACCTGAGTAACAACCTCACCTGGAGCAACAACACTTCCATTCTGGTCAGGAAGGCGCAACAGCGGCTCTACTTCCTCAGGAGGTTGAGAAGAGCTGGACTCGGGAGCTCAGTTCTCACCTCCTTCTACAGATGTGTGGTGGAGAGCGTCTTGTGCTCCAGCATCAACGTGTGGCATGGAAGCTGCTCTGCTGCAGACAGGAAAGCTCTGTAGCGAGTGGGGAAGGCTGCACAGAGGACTGTTGGAGTCAGCCTCCCCAGCACCACAGACATTTACACCTCCAGATGCAGGAAGATTCTGTGTCCATATTGTAGATTCTGTGTAGTTAAATCCTATTTCTCGTATAGTTCTTTATATTTTATTATACTATTTGCACTCCGAATTTTCATTGCTGCTAGGTCCGAAATCCCATATTGTAGATTCTGTGTTCAAATCCTATTCTCGCATAGGTCTTATAATTTATTATAGTATTTAAAATTGCTATCAGGGTGTAAACTGGACCGGGGGATTAGAATTTCGTCCCACCTCATGTACCACATGTGATGTGATGACAAATAAAATTCCTTGATTCCTTGATTAATAAACAAATGCTAAAAAACAATTATTGACAGCTTGTGACTACGGCTCATTTTCTCTCATTTTGACAATTCTTAGAGAAATATGCTTCTTTTATTTAGCTGAACTTATCTCAATTTAACATCTTTATTCAAACACACACCAATTAAACACGGTCAGGTAGGACGGAGTAAGTGTAAAATAAGTCTAAATTCTTTCGAATTCCAAAAAGAAAAAAATAATTGTAACTGCGCTACAAATAGGTAGATTTATCACCTATAGTTAAATCTGTCACAGTATTTTATGGGGGAATGAAAATGAGAACCAAAGACACAGTATTGTTAGTAGAAAAAAGTAAGCTGATCAAAAAGAATACCAAACATAAGAAGCTGTGATGAGATCACTAATGAGTATGAAACTCTAACTCCAACATTACTGGGTGCTTTATGATCAATATCATCCTGACTAGATATGTGGTCATATCAGTTTAACAGCTTGCTGAGAATCCGTTATTGAAACTATGATATAGCAAGGCTCAGTTTGGGCTAGTTCAAACAGAACAGAGATGGAAAGCCGCAGTAAATGAGTCAGAATTCAATAAGTGAGATAAATGAGAAAGATGATTGTGTAACACATAATGTAATGTTTCTATGAACAGAAGTGACAATACAGAAAGACACTAGCAGACACTTTAAAAGAAACAAGAATGTAACAGTTTTCCTGTTAAATAAGTGGAAAATACTATTAAAATTGACATTCACCTGCTGCACATTTTACAATATCACAGCTTTGCTTGTTTTGTTTTTTTATCAAAACTTTAGTTTTGATTTAAAATAATATTTATTCCTGGGCGGGACCCAATTTATATACTTTTACTTTGATTTTGATTTTGCAATAGTATCCAGGAATTTTAAAATAGCAGTCTATGATTTACCAAGGACATGCTTTTTATTGACCAAGAGGACATTTTCTCTTTGGTACACTTCAAAATGGGAAAGATGAGCGAACATCAGCAAAGAGTGCCATCTATGAGTCTGCAGCAAATAACTGTAAGGCTTTTGTGCACATCTTTACCAGGGGTGCTCATAAATACTTAGGGCAATTGTACGGTCTGAATTCATAATCCAGTCATTTTAAAGATAGTTCTGTTTCTAATTCATCAAAAATATTCAAACAACATAAGATGTTTACTGTAATTACGTTTTTTAGCAACATCAAGGATTTTTATTAAAACTACAACAAAAAGAAACTTCTGTAATAATTTGTTTTTATTACAGATAAACACTAATAAATAATTTTCAGTATTTTAAATGTGATTGATCCTTCAAATAAAGCTGAAAACGACCTGTTAACCATTAATTTTTGCTGCTCCTCTTTTAAGAAGATTTTTTTTTTCAATTGTTAAAGAACTGAGGATATTAACTGGTGTTGGTTTGATCAGCAGTTTCCATTGAATATGGCGTCAGAGCTGCAGCTGCTCAGCAGATCACAGTTGTAGCATTCCGATTCTCCTCTTCATGATGTACCATGCAGAGAAAGACGTGCACTGCAGAGAGTTGAGTACAGCAAACACACTCAGCGCCGATAAGTCTTTGCTTACAAAATAACAACAGACTGCCCTGAAAAGACACCTCCTTGATTGTAGCTAAATTATCTTCATAATTCCGCTGCAATTAAACCTTTAAACTCAATCACTCATGCCTGGAGCAATGTTACACCCCCTACGCCATCACAGCTGTTTTTGCTGATAACAACCTGGAGTATCTTTTTAAGATTGGGAACCTTGAATCCAACAACTATGTTTCCCAAAAGCAGCTAAACTACTGACTGATTTTGAAGTGTCTACATCCCTTCTGTCCAGCTGAGAGGACCAACCCCCCATGAATTAAGTAAGATGTTTGCATACATGGAATTTGTCCTTTCATGATCCAGTTTCAGTTCCATTTAGCCTGCAGTGTAAGGCATCTCATTCAGGTCCATCCAAAATTCACTTGCACTGCCACCTATGTGGCATATAGTCATAGAACAAATTTTGATGGCAGAAAAAACTTTGTCTCTGATGCTTACATGGCATGGGAAAATACCTGGGAAAATAAAAATCTGGCTCATTTTAAAAACCGCTTTATGTGCTAACAGATGTCCCACATTATTTCCTAACATTTACTTTTTTAGCACCTATCCCAAAACTCTAGACAAATTAAATATTTTTCGTTGTAAAATTAAATCTGCTTCAATGAAATCTGAATTTATTTGAAGGTTTGTCATTCATCGTTACCAGAGGAGCTAATAGATTTGATCAGCAAAAGATTTTTTTTTTAAATGTGCACTTTGTACTTTTTAGCACTTTAGATGTGATTTCATCAAACTCACTCAAATAGATCTTCAGTAAGCAAACAATCCTTTTAGACCTATGATACACAAACTTGTCTCTAATAATTATTGTATAATAGTTCTAATAAAGACATTTACTTCAATAAGTAAATATTCTATGAGATATCAATTTGTTACAAAGTTCATCTGTTGACAGTGATTATTTTTGTTTAAACTGATTTTCTTTGTTTTTAAACTTGTGTTTTAGTTTGTTTAGTGTGCTTCCTTATAACATCTACAAGTGTCTCAGCTTATGACAACATCTCTCTTCGAAAATCTTTCTTCAACTGCAAAGACAAAAAGTTAAACTGAACTAAATATATGTCAACACTTGCAGTAATGCAGAAAAATAATAAATTCCTTTGTCTTAAGCTTTCTAATTCAGTTTTGGTTCTGTTTGGTTTATTTAAATAACAACAAACACCCTAAGACACATTTAACTAAAAAAAAATTAACAGTACCATTTGAAGAAAAATGTAACCTAAAACCACAATACGACCACCACCATGCTTTAATATTACTATGAGGCTCTTGTTTTTCTTATTCTTACTGCTATTTTAGAGCCAGATATAGATTTTATTGCTGTACCCAGAAAATTTTCATTTAGCTTTCAGATCATGACACATTCTAATGAAAGCCCTTGAGAGCTTTTAGCCAGGTCAAGATGCTTTCTTTGGGATAATAAAAGGTTTCTGTCTGCCTCTTAGTTCAGACATTTTGGAACATACGAAATATTGTTGTCACATGTAGAACACCACCAGTAGTCGTTTCATTGTTGCTTTATTTTCTTTATGTCTTTATGTCTTGTATTTTCATTCAGTTTAGAAGAAGGTCCAGTTTTTGTAACTGCAGGCTTATATTTTTTCAGTTACTAACAAAAACTGCCATGACTGCTGAAAAGCATACCACAGTTAAGCTCAATAATATTACATTCCCCAGCAAATTTTGATTTTACATAATTTTTCAACCAATAAATGCATTGCAGTAAATTGAAGGTGGTACTCTGCTCATTTTAGTCCAAATCATTGATATATTAATTCCAGTCAATCTTTCTATCTTCTACCAGGGCAGCTTAACTTTATTTCTGGTTAATCAAATTTTCTCAAAATAAATGCAGACCTTCAGAAGACTGAATGCTGAAAGTAGATCAAAGGTGCCTCTGCAATTATTAGACTGACTTAACTATGTTACTGCAGCTTGTTGACTTTTATCTTACCTTCCTACCGGCTCAATTGATTAGTTTACACAATGAAAGTCCCATAGGAAAGGAAAATAATTTGGAAATGATTGATCTTTTTTTTTTTTAAGAGCCTGTTTCACCAGGCGTTCTAAACCTATGAGAGCTCCTGTCAGTTCCTGGAAATGAATACAATGGAATCTGTTTAACAAAACAATGAAACAAGTGATGGTAATGATTTTGTAAGGCTGCAGCACTCAATAATTCCATGGTGAAACACACCTCTACACTTATATGTGTAAAGATGCATATGTGTGGGAAGGACTTAGACTCCCAAACGCTTTAGGTATTAAAGCATTAAAGCTGGGTGTGAAACTAAAAATAGCCTAGGAACCAATTTGCTGAGGACAGCGTGATTTTCCGCACGTGACAGGCTACCGGCGGCACGCCGCTGTCCATGGTGCTGAATCCACATCCGGTTCTTTATCTCCAGGTTCGCATCTTTATTTTCACAAAGAAAACGTGTATAAATAAATCAGAGACATCCGAACTACAAGCCTGGATTTGGAGTTGCAACAAAATTGGGTTAACCTGTTAATGCATAATAAAGACAGCTGCTTAAAAACTGCAATTCCTCCCAAGCAACAGTGCGAGGCGCATATTGAGGCTAAGTCAGTTAACAGAATGGAGAGAGAAAAAGAGCTTGACTGATCATGTTGGCTATGGAAGAGTTGTGTAGAATTGCTGCATAGACGCCCCTTTGGCACCTATCTGGTAGACAGTGAACCCAAGCTCTCCTGAGGCCATGCTGCCAGGCTGCACCTGCACGCCGGCTACACCTGTTAACACCATCTTCCGGGTTACGGCTACACGAACTTACCGCAGTCCTCGCACAAGATCCTTCCAACATCCTTCCTCAGGTTCTTCCCACTCGTGTCAAGGGGCGCAAACGATGCCTTAAAAACCAAGGGCTCGTCTGTGGGGTCCATGAAAAAAATGTACTTGTGGTTCTTCTTTACATTGGTGCACGGAGCCTCGGATCCAAACTCCCCGACGGTGACAAGCTGCTCCCGCTGCAGACCGCCGCTGTTCGGGGGCCAGACCTCCAGCACCTTGACGCTCACACGGTGCAGCTCCACGGTGGCGTTCCCCTTAGGCGTGGACTGCACCTTGCCCTCGATCACCACGGCGGACCTGGAAGCCTGGTCCTGCAGGGAATTCAGACTCGGGGAGTAGCAGGCGAACGAGACCCCGATGAGCAGCATGGATAGATGCGCCGGATCAAGCCTCATGCCGCCTGCTTTGGCTCGGTGAGGGCTGGTTGCGTTGCGGCAAGGCGCTGTGGGCTGCAGGGTGAAGACGGTGGACCTGGCTTGAAGCAGGAGAAAGCGGCTTTCCTCCAGCAGTGGCACGGCAGCGCGGCGGACCTTGCATAAGTGTCCATGCCATCGGGATCCGCTGCTGTTCTTCCCCCAAATGCTTCTCAGCGGACAGGCAGCAGCTGTTGGAGCGGGGGTGACGCTGGCGTTCAAACCCAGTATCTGCTTCCTGCTAATGATAAGGCATTGTAAATGCTTTTGTTTTTTGTTTTTTTTAAAGCAAGGACTTGAGAACCCCCCTCCCTACTTCGTTATTCTGCCACAAGACGACGCATCTCTTTATGTTTGCAGCAGGAAGCAGCCGTCGCTCTGCTTCTCGGTTTCATCTGCAACGGAGGGAAGAGACGCAAAATGCTGCAGTGAAGCACAAGTTCTTGGAGCCTGATCGCAAAAAAACGAAAGGACCCGTTTCATTCAAGTAAATAAAATATCATAATAAAATACTTAAAAAGAATATAAAAAAAATAAATACAATAAATAAAAGGGATTATTTCTGCACGCCTTCTAGCCTCCCTCGCTGTCAGTCGCTGACGGAGAGGAAATCAGAGCGATCACCAAGGGGCTCCGGTAAAAAAATAAAAATAAAAGCCGGATAGAAGAAACCGAATGACTAAAAAGCTCGCTCTATCTCCCTCCTTCAGTCCTTCAGTCCTGCATGTCAGTCACTCCATGGTGTTTCACGGAGGGGATCTCTTGCAGTAATGAAACCAATGCCAGTCCCAGATCTATGGCTCTCCCTCATCATCAGTGCATCCTACTGTAGCCAAGGCATCCTATCCCTCCCACCACCATCACCATCACCACCCTCACCCTCCAAAACAGTCAAATAGGTAACAACAAGGGGGGAAAAAAACACAAAGCAAAGAAAAGATGAAGCCGCATATGGGAGTCTGGCGATGACTAACGCTTTAGGGGGCTCTCCTGTTCTCAATGAGTTTTGCGTTTCATCCCATTAAGACATACACTGCATTCAGGTCACATTCTTCGCTCTGCCTGGAAAAACTGAGCTTGAGGAGCCCGCATTTAATCACAAGCATCTAATTCAGGCGTAATACAGAAGTTCACAACCCAGGAAACACACATAGCTCAAAAATAATTAAATTCATCATTACTATAATAAAACTTCTCTGTGTTTTTATAGCTTTACGTAGTTTTAAGATTGCACTTTTGCACAGAACTATAGGAAAAACATTAAATATAATCATGCATGTAAGGTTTGCTCAATAAAAGCTGGAGAGAAACTAACTCAGGATTTGATGGTAAAGGTTTGGCTACTGTGCCAAATACACTGCGGATACAAGGTTAGGTATTCACAAATAGTGACATCTGCCGGTCAACCTTATATATATATATATATATATATATA
>JAVLVB010000780.1:1354694-1367541 GCA_032876305.1 Orestias chungarensis | reverse complement strand
ATATATATATATATATATATATATATATATATATATATATATATATATATATGTAAATATATTTAAATATAAGGTTTAAATAAGGTTGACCGGCAGATGTCGCTATTTGTGAATACCTAAACTTGTATCCGCAGTGTACTTTGCACATTAACCAAACCTTTACCCTCGAATCCTTAGTTAGTTTTTGCCGGTCAACCTTATTTATATATATATATACTACTCAAATTGCTAATGTCAGCTGAAGTTTATGTTCAGAAAACCAGAATGGCAAAGGCTTTAATAATATGTGAAGTGAGTGTACAAAGTATAACTTTCATTTATGTATCTGTGTCCCTACAGAGTTTTCTTTAGTTTTCACAAAAGCTTGGCTGCTCTCCGTGGTGCTGAAATTATAATTTAAGAGATTAAATATTAACCATGTTTGGATACAGCTGCTCCAGTCCAAGCTTTGTGAATGTCTCCCACACTCTAGAATGAGCTTTACTTCAACTGGCTGCATCTCTTCGTGTGGCTTAGGGACCTTTGTCTTTGACACATTTTCCTTTTGCTTCTGTAAAACCAGCTACTTTATAGAGGGTGTTTTTTGACCTGATCTGTTTTTGGAAGGTGTCAATGACTGCCTGCTGAACGACTGTCAAATCCGTAGTATTCTGTGAAATTTCTAGGCAGCAATGTCACCAAAATATAGAATTTTTACATAAAATGTCAATTTGTTTGATATAACAGTAATATTGTAATTGTCTGTTCTTTGGTTTTTCATTAACTATGAGAAACAACGCTTCAAACGTATTACCCTGTGAAGACTGCATCTCTTCTTTAATTCTTTAAATGAACTTTAAGTTGATGATCTGATTGAACCAGTATCTCAATTGCAAAGTTTCTACATCTGATTAACTAAAAAAAAAAAAAAAAGGAAAGCATTTGTAGAAACAGGAAGATGAGGAGTAGACACCCTAAAGTGATATTAAGCTTTGAATAAATTGATAACAAATAACAACTCTAATCTAAAAGTGTCGTGAAGTAAGACTTTAAACCCTATAATGCTCAGCTTCACTAGCATCTCTTACCTTTATAGATATTTTCCCTTAAACCAAGTTGTTGACCCAACCTGTTACTCTCTGCCAATGGCTGCAATCCCTGCCTTTCACCGACAGGAGGCACTGGTTCGCCACTATACGTGTTGACATCAGCGGCCGAGCGTGCGGCGCCCGGCTTGTGCGTTGCTCGCTGACGGTGCCATGACTCGCGGTTTCTGGTCCATCTTAGAACGCAGGCAGATGCAGCGCTGAGAAGGAACCATCCGAGCTTCGGTCCGTGTCCCGACGCCTTGCCGCGTCTCCCGCGCTGCTGTCGAGGCTCTTCGAGCCTGAGAGCCCCACAGACTGAGCTGGGGGCGGGCGAAGGTGAGGTTACAGCAGGAAATCCACGCAACGTGAGACGACATTCCGTGTGTGCATGTTGTTCGAGTTTTCTTAGATGTGCAGTCCAAGTGTCCTGACCTGCAGCAGGGCCCCGCAGAGTTTCCAAAGAATGACATCCCAGCATAATGTGCTGGTTCTTCTCGGGGGCGACGCAGTTGGGACTGGAGCGACGCCACGCAGCGTCTCCCTGCTTGGCTGTAGGGTAAAACTTTCAGAAGGAGATTACGGGGTCTGGCTTCCTCTAACTGCGACAGAGGCTGAAGCCTGGCTCAGATCCGAACGTAAATACTAAATTTTGGCCCAGAAATAGAAGCTGACCAACAGGCAGGGGTGAGAAATTGTCAGGTTGTTTTGCGGGTTTGGGAGCAGATGCAGAAGCCAAACAAAAAACAAACAGACACACAGGAGACACAGGGAGAAGAAGGAAGGAAGAAATGCTCAATAAACAAATATGTTTTGCAGATTTTTGCATCTGAAAATCAGCACAAGTTTGATTGTTTACATGTCCAGTTTTTACGTAGGAGGCGAAAAAAGGTGCAATATTCATAAAAACTGAGATTTATCTTGGAACAAAAACCCAATCTCAATTACACAACAGACGCCTGTATGTCATAATGTTCTTGTATAAAATAAATAATTCCCGCTGATTGTAGATTATGTCAATGTTTATAAAAACAATAAAGGTTAATTTGAAGGAGCTAATAATTATGATGTTAAACGTCTTTGGCCTGCCTGACTCATTTCACGCAAGATGGGATTTATTTCAACAGTCTCTGCTGACATCTAATATAAAACGGTCAAGCTTTTAAACTTTAAAATATGAATATGCTACAGAATTCAGGGTTAGAAAGATCTAGGTCTAAAAATTATATAAGTAAAGAACATGTGAAACCTCTACAGGCCTATCTTCTATCTCAGACATTTTTATTGAGATAGATCAGTCTATATTGGTTATAACTTTGATATAATTAATAATTAGATAAATAAATGATATAAAAAGTCATCAATTAAAAAATATATATTGTCAATGTTTTTAATTGCTTAATAGCAACAATAATTATTCTCTTGTGTGTTTTGTAAATTTTAATGGATAATTTGGATTTACAACTGGGAACAAAGTTTCATATCTGATCTATTGGAGTCAAGTTTGCATCTTAGACTTTCTTTCATTTGGGATTTTCAATGCAAACATAAAAATCCCCTTATATAAAAAAAAATAATTGATTTGCTCTTTTAAATTTATTTTTATGTATGTAATTCTTATTTGTATTTTCAATAAAATTAACCAGAAATAAAAAAATTGTAAATTAGAAAAACAATTGGTCAAGGCGGTTTTTTATTTTTATTTTTATTTTATAAGGATGTTAATGAACCAAAGAATCAGAATCAGCCTTTATTGGCCAAGTATGCTCACACATACAAGGAATTTGTTTTTGGTTACACAGATACTTTCAGTGCACGAAAAATACAGTAAAGACATGTGTAACATTTAGCATTTGTAATTTATATATATACATTTTTTTTAAAGTGCAGTTTTGTGCAGTATAGTCTCAGAATCGGCCTGCTGGTGATATTATTTATGGTTATGTTATTCATTTATTTAAAATACATTTTATTTGGCTTTAAATGAAGCATGGAAAATCATTTGGCCAACATTTTCTATAAAACAGATTTAAAATCGTTATAATAAAAAAAGGAACTTGGATAATCTTGTGATCGACCAGAAGCTGCAGAACTTGCATCGTTTAGATTTTTTTTATTAGACTTGCTGAATTGATGCTTTTCTTTTTTTTTTTAGTTCATTGTATTTATATTCATTATATTATATTAAATGTGTTTTACTTGCAATTTTAATTTTCAAAAGATTTTTTTTTAGTAGAATGTAGTTTATTGTAGCTTTAGTGAAAATTTGGATGCGAACAAAACATGTGTTTGAGTTCCGATGCGTCTTTAGAGGATGAGGAGCGGAGCAGCTTCTCTTGCTTCAGCCTGAACTTGTTTTAAGGCAACTTTTCAAAGTTTTAGTGCCGTTTATGTGTCGCTACAGCAAACATCAATTACTTTTTCTGTTGGTTTCATTCAGATTTGCCCCAGCCTGTTGGCTTTCCATTTTAGCAGTAATTATGGCCTGACTGTCCAGTAGGGCGTGTTGCGTCACTCAGCACAATCGTTTAAAACTAGATTGGCCACCTGAGTAAGTACTGAATATAAACCTCGTATAAAACGTTTGTGTCTTATTAACAATGTGCGGCCAGACAAGGGGCATAAGAAAGGCCTGCTGATTAGCAGAAGGGCCCAGGAAAGCTCCCGTCTCCCTTCGGGGCTTGGACGTGTAGACTGTCAAGAGGGGGTCAGGGCAAGATGGCTTTAAACAAAATACTACTACTACTCCTAATAATAAAAAACACTAACATATGTTTTTTCCCCCCCAAAGAATGCGCTTGCGTGCACACTCGCATTTGTGCATGTGAAAATGTGAGAACACGAATGAACGCACAGAACCATAAAAATCTCTTGGGCTCTGCAAATTTCATTTATTTTTTAATCGTCCCAAATCATTAGTGGGGAATAAATTACTGTTGAAAAAAAAATGTATGAAAAAAAATACATTAATAAATATATTACTGTAGAAACATTTAAAGGTTTTCTGATATAACAATTTCATTTCCAAGCTTGTCAAACCGAGGCTTTGCAGAGAAAGATTTATTAGATTGTATACATAATCTGCGTAATTGATATGACTATTGAACTATGATTTTTTTTTTAATGTGTTTTTTCTTCATTTATTTGTTGATAATTTGCCATGATAAAAACGCTTCGGGATGATTAAAATATCCCTTTTATGTATGAAACAATTCAAACTTTGGTTTTCCCATCAAAAATTCATCTGTGCTTTTTGAAACTGTAGTGGAGAATCTAAAACAGAAGAAGATATCAATCAGTTCTGTTTGTCGTGAAGTGAAACTATATCTCCTTCCATTAGGGAACCACATGGAGATGGAGAGCACAGCAGCACCCACCGATCTGCATTAACCCCGTTTCCCCTCCCTCGCTGGTTTATGCCTCTCTGTAGATCTCGCGAGACTTCCAAGCACGGGCTCAGCTGGCCGTGGCTTTGCAGCAGACGGAGGGTGAAGGCAGGCAGGCAGCATCATGGCGGACAGTGGAAGCGAACAGGGAGGAGCAACCACGGGCCCAGGCTTCGGCTCCATGCACCCAGCGGCTGGGGGGGCGGGCTCGGCTCTCGGACTCCAGCATGAGACGCAGGAGCTGGCGTCGAAGCGGGTCGACATCCAGAACAAGCGCTTCTATTTGGACGTTAAGCAGAACGCGAAGGGCCGCTTCTTGAAGATAGCCGAAGTCGGGGCCGGCGGAAACAAGAGCCGCCTCACTCTCTCCATGTCCGTGGCGGTCGAGTTCCGAGACTACTTGGGGGACTTCATCGAGCACTACGCCCAGCTGGGACCGAGCAACCCGGACGTGGCGCAGGACGAGCCGAGGCGGGCGCTGAAGAGCGAGTTCCTGGTCCGGGAGAATCGGAAATACTACATGGATCTGAAAGAGAACCAGAGAGGACGGTTCCTACGGATCCGGCAGACCGTCAACCGGGGGCCCGGCTTGGGATCCACGCAAGGCCAGACCATCGCTCTGCCCGCGCAGGGACTCATCGAGTTCCGCGACGCTCTGGCCAAACTTATCGACGACTACGGCGTGGAGGACGAGCCGGCCGAGCTGCCCGAGGGCTCGGCGCTGACTGTGGACAACAAGCGCTTCTTCTTCGACGTGGGCTCCAACAAGTACGGCGTGTTTATGCGGGTGAGCGAGGTGAAGCCCACCTACCGCAACTCTATCACGGTGCCCTACAAAGTCTGGTCCAAATTCGGCAACACGTTCTGCAAGTACGCGGAGGAGATGAAGAAGATCCAGGAGAAGCAGCGGGAGAAGAGAGCCTGCGAGCTGCAGCAGCAGGAGGAGCTGCAGGCGGACGATGGGGACGAGGATTGATAACGGAGGAACCGAGTGATTTAAATAAAAAAAAAAAAAAAATAACCAGAGAATTCAAGCAAAAACTCTACTATATAAAAGAAAGAAATCTAAAGATTTTAACTCCAAGGGAGCATCACTTCTATAAGAAACCACAAGCTGACAGTTCTGACATGTCCCTCATCGCTGGATGTTACCCCACTTATCACCATTAATACAGTAACAGGCTGCTAAACAAAGTAATAACATTATATTTGAACATCGATTCCTACTTGACAAACAATATGTGTTTCTTTCCCTTATTAACAGGAACTTTTGTACCAGTTAAAGCTATTGTTAAGAAAAACAAAGTGGATATGTGTGGGGGGGTGGGGGTCCTTTACATGTGAGCTAATGACTTCAGCACAAATTAAATGTTTTAATTTTTCAGAGTGAAACAAAAACAACAAAATTCCAAATCTTTATAACAAAAAAAAAAAAAGGTCACATGTTCTTGCCATCCTATTAACCTGTGAGTAGAGATGTGTTTACACATAAATCATATATGAGGGCTAGGCCTGCTACGGAGACTGCTTAGATGTCATGCAGTACGTAAAAAATGAAAGACAAAAAAACAAACAAAAGAGGAATATATAGGCATTTACATGAAATGAAATAAGTGCTATCTTTGTTGTGCAATATGCATCGCAGATAAATCGATTTATATTGAACTGGTCAACAGTTGTTGACGTGGCCGTCGCTAGAGTCATTCAAAGAAATCTAGATATTGTAGTTTGTTGTTATTTTTCTTTTTTTGTTTGTGTTGAAATCGTTGCCATGCAGATGGATATATTATAGACTACCTTTCTGTCTCACCGTCGATGCAATGTGTTACTTTTAAAAAGGTACTATATGTATTCGATAGTGGAAATGCGGCGACCACATGTAGCAATTTGCCCTATTTGCTCATTATTTAAAGAGACCTGTCCTTAAACAATGTGTTAATTGGTTAAATACACAGCAGCACTGATTGAATAGAGATGCACCGATCACCACTGACCATTCTCCTCTGATTTTATGTCATTTGTGCATCTCAAACCAGAAATGTTTAGCTTTTGTTCGTTTGATGCAAAAAAAAAAAAACTCTTATGACCAATCAGAGAAGATCAAGGCAAACTCCCCAAATCTGATCAAATGTAGTTTTTTCTTAAGTTGAATGATAATATTGGTAATTCACCAATCTAACCTTTATTGGTCAATAAAAAAAATTTAAGCTCCAATATGCAGATTCCAATTTTGACCCTTTCTTTTTTTTGTCCTAAGATCTAAAACCAGAATAAGATACATTAATTCTACAGGCTGTTTTATTGAGTTCGAATCAAACATGAAAGGACATAATTACAGGAGCATCTCCTATTTGTTCCTCGAACTGTATGTTCCTAATGATAATGATTTACTTTGTTTATTACTAAACAAAAAATATGGGATATTGTCGGATTTCCTAATTTCGATCTATCAAATAATTCTCAATATGCAACCTAGTGATAACAGATCAGAGGAAAATTGCCTGATTGGTGCATCTCTTGTCAAAACGGCCAGCCTGGACCGGATTGAGGTTTAAAACTGGAGAGACAAATTCCTATTTAGGTTCCTTTGATACTTAATAAACCCCAAATTTGCGTGAAAGTATGAACTGTTAGTTGGAGGAGGGGGAATTCAGGGTGGATGATCGGAGGATCTCTACCTGCGACAGCACCTTTTTATGATCTGGTCGGGTCATAGGAGTCTAAATGGTGCCAAGGATTGATGTTGCTGCATGTTAACCTGCACTTTACGAAACGTTTCATTGATGCGAATCTCAAGTTTGAGTACGGGGGCATTCTCATCCGAAAGGCTTCGGCGTAGTTACAGTGGAGGAGGTTTCTGTAAAGAGATTGTAAATGGTGATCAGGATAACACCGTGAGTTTAAAAAGAAGCCCCCCCCCCACCTTGAGGTGCACACCTGGCTAAGCTAAGGAAGAGGAGGGGGTTTTAATCATCTGTTGGTGGCTTTCCAACTTTCTCCCTACAAGGCCTGAGGAGGTTACTCCGGATGCACACTTGCAGCTTTACTTCAGATTTGTAAGCCCGAATCTCCACCGGGGGGAGAGTGGGGGTGAGGATTTAGGGCAGTCGGGTGTAACTGTAAAGATTCTGTGCTGCCACGTGTTAAAATGACTGGTTCTGGAACCAGTTCAGTCGCATCTCATAGATGTTGGATAGCAGTTTTATAAACTCGCCGGTAAACGTCGGATGAAACTGGCAACAATCAGATCTATTTCAGATTTACCTCATCATCGAATCCAAGGATCGCTCCCGCCTTCCAATTGACTGGAAACCAGCAACAAACCTTGTTCCTCCACCACCTTATTCTCGGGAGCCTTCGTTTCGAGCCTGAACGCCACCCTAGGCAGGGGGGGGGGGGGTTATCTACATCAGCATGTAAAACAACCTGGTGCCTTACACACTCCCCATGCTTACACGCTGGCCTGGTGCTTTGGATCGCAAGTTTTTGACTTTTTCTGTCTCACAACTTCTTCGTTGTTGTTTTTGTTTCCCAGTTTTGTGTCTCGGCCCTCTTGTACGCTAGCGCACGACTCGTGGTGCTAAAAGGGTTTGCTACAAACCCTGGGAGCAGAATTGGTTCCTCTTTTTCTGCTACCTCCCTTTCTTCCCTCTAACTCCATTCGCCATCGCCCCTTTTTCGCCATCCAGGTATCGGCCTACATGTAAACATGGAGGGGGTGGTCACCTAGACGCAAGAGATGCGGTGGAGCAGGCTTGTGTCTCGCTGAGCGGGCGCTAATTGCATGAAATAAGAGCTTGATGGTAACCCCCCCCCCCCTTACACACACACTTTAATCACAAATTTGCCAGCTAAAACATTTAGGTGATGGTTATATGTGAAATTAAACGGGGGGGTAGCAAACATATTCCTTGAATAATTTTCCCCCTAATTTAACTGTAACGCTACCTTTTCCGCATTATTCCACTTTATTTGTCATTTTGGAATGTTGTTGCCCATAAAACAAAAGAGATCTATCTATTTTATTTTATTTCTGTTTTTTTTGTTTTGTTTGTTTTTTGCAACATTTCATCGCTTTGTGCAATATCGTATGTGCCAATGGTGGCAATATATGTATATCAATTAAATCTATGATTCTAATTTGAAAAGCATGTGAGCGGATTCCATGTCTTTCTCTCATGAAGGGGTCGTACGCCTTTATTTGCACTCGAAGCTCCCACCCTGGAGAGAGAGGAGTTGCGCCGACTCTGGCGCCTGAGCGGCCTGTAGGGTCAAGCAGTTCACATATGTACTTTAACCTGAGACATCGTCACTCCCAGCACGGCCCCTCTGTCAGAAAAGGGCCGACTTGTGTCCCTGTGGGTTGTTGAAGGTAGACTTTAAACATCCTAATGGAGGTTGTTGCTTTTTTTTCTTCTTTTTTTCTAATTGTTCTTTATGGAAAAAAAGACGAAATCTCAATTTTTAGCTTTAAGCTAAGAAAAGGTGCTTCAGTCCAATCCTCATTAAAATGTATGGTGAACTGTCTTCAGTGGTTGTTGTGTGTAGCACTTTGCTTTTCCCAGGTTAATGAAACGCCTGACCAATACTTGTTTAATAACGATCTCAACAAAGAATGTCGTTCTTTCCCTTATGTTGCCTCGTTTTTCTTTTTTGTTCAGATAGTATAAATGATTTGCTCTTTTGACGCATTAAATATAATTTATGTACATTTGACAAATTAAAAAGAATAAATTAATTTCTCCCTCTGAGGGGGAAATACCATATTAAAATGTATGTTTTTCTTTTCCTCCCATGTTTTTTTGTGTGCAGTAGGGGTGGGGAGCTGAAGTAGTCTACAATGTCTGAATCTGCGTTTGCAATGATGCTAATTACTAAAGCTTAATTTTACAGCCTCAAACACAAAAAACCTTGCAAATATTTAACAACTTGCGTCTTCTGGGAACATTTCAGAGTACTGTATATGCTATAAATGCCAGGCTGTAAAATAAAGCATTACTCTGTTCTCTAATCATGCGGAATGACTGGGATTTGTGCTCATTTGAGTTTTCCTTTTTAACCCTTTAATGCCTAACACTAAACATAACAGAAAGAATTAATAGTTTGTATATTTTAGAAAAAAATCAATTTAAACTGACAATTTCCAAGACTCAAAATTTTGCTTTCATACAAAATTTCTTCTGATTTAGCTTTTTGTTCTCCATTTAAATATTTAAAATCACTGCAAATGTTTCTTATTTTGTAATCTATTAGAGAGAAGGCAGATCGGAGTGCATTGTGTGATTCAAAATATGTAGAAATATGATCCTTTCAGTGGTCTCTAAATAAGCATTTGAAGTCTGTTCTCTGAGTTCTCTGAACAGGTAACCAAGTGTAAGAACTTTTCGATCTGGGGTGATCTACTTTTCTAGTTTTAGTGAGAACGTGAGCTGCAGCATTGTGGATCAGCTTCTTCTGTCTGACTGACTTTTTCGGCTGTGAAGACGATGCTGCAGTGATCAATGCGACCAAATATAAACGCATGGATGAGTTTCCCTGGATCTTGTTGGGACATCAGACCTTTAATCCTAGAAATGTTCTTCAGGTGATAGAAGTGGGAGCAGGAGTGATCTGTTTTTTATCTTGTTGAGTATAGGTCTAGAGTTAGGCTGGTTGTTGACCTTTTAGTTTGTTTTCTTCTTGCAAATTCCAAAATGACTCCAGATATAAGGGGACACATACATTATAATAATAAATGTAATGTCTTGACTCCACATAACATTTTTAGTTTGTTTATTTTTTACATCTTTTTACCTACTTCATGTTGTCTACTCTACTCTGCACTCTACATGTCTAGCAGTAATCAGACATAACTGATTTTTAAATGAGGTGAATCAGTAAATTCAAGAATTGCTCATTGCAGTTTAGTCTTTTTTTTTATACATGAAATATATATATTTTTTAAGTATTTTTATTTACTACGACTATTTTTCTTTTAAAACTTGTTTGCAGCACTACCTGTATACTTATCTTATCTAATTCATACATAGAATCAAGAATCGGTTTATTTATATAGCGCCAATTTACAACAGGTGTCGTCTCAAAGGCACTTCACAGAAAATCAATTAAAATCAAAGATACATTCTAACAAATCAATTTGAAAAAGTTTCCAATCTAAGGAACCCCAGCAGATTGCATCTAGTCATTGACTTGCAGCATTCACTCCTCTGGAATCAGCAGACAGAAACAATGACTTGTGTTGTTGTTGACTTTACAGCAGTCCCTCATACTGAGCATGCATGTAGCGACAGTGGAGAGGAAAACTCCCTTTTAAGAGGAAGAAACCTCCAGCAGAACCAGGCTCAGTACAAGCAGCCATCTGCCACGACCGACTGGAGGTTTGAAAAGACAGAAAGCTAAATTAGAAGCACAGGATACTGAAATAATAGAGTTTATAGCAGCAGTTGTAGGGCGTCACTGGAAGCATCTCAGCTAATTGTATATGTTTTTACCATCAGGATTAATCAAGTATATTTTTAAATCCATTTTCTTATCTATTTCAGAGGAGTTTAAATTTAGCTCACAGCCATAGACTTCTGAATAAAACTGGCACTTCCCATCTGTATTACTGGGATTGGCCGCTAGATGGCGGATGCCAAGTATTCAGTGCAGTGGACTTTTTATGAAGGTAACAGTTTTAGACAGAAGTCTCGGAAATAGAAAAAAAAGAAAGATGTTTTATATGCATTTTTGGTTTTCGAGGGTCGAAATACAAGAACAGTTTAGCTTTGAGTTGCATTTGGCTCTTCACATTGTTGGCAGAAAAAATACAGAAACATTGAGGCAAGGTTTAAGTACATCAAGCTTCCAAAGCGAGCAGAGTGCGGGTTTTCTATATTATTGCCAGCAGTTCTGAATGATATTTCTTATGAGAATGTTTCAGTTTACTTCTGGCAAAGAGCATAAAGAAGGCTTGTTTAATCAGGACCTTCTCCTGAAAACATGCCAACCTTCACACCAACCTGGCTCGTCCTGCACCCTTGAGGAAAGATTTAGGGTTTAAATCTAAAATGTTTTCAGTTCAAAACAACAGATTTATTTCAGACTAAGATTTTATTGCGGCTGAACAAGATTAGTGTGATTAATGTGATCTGAAGAACTGGTTTCTTCATGGTCAACATTTCTACTGTCCTGTGGGAGAGTGCTTCTCAGGTTTGATAGTTCACTTTGTAACTTCGCAGTCAAGTTTTTATTTTAATTTTTTTAATCAAATTTAATCTGCTGCTGTGGTCTGGACAAGATATGCAGTGACGTAATTCATTGCAGGGTGTCTTCCTTACTGCCACTAGATGGCGCCCTTTACCTAGAAATGGATGGTAGCCTGCAGCAGGTATGCAGCTGTTGTTGTTTGTTTTCCTTTGTGAAGGTTGGTTGGTTGGAGTAAGTTATAAAGCATACAGTGAATAATTTTCAGACATGTTTCAGCTGATCTGCTTGATTTGTGTTACGAATACAAATCAAACACCACATTGCAGAACAACTGAAATGCGGTGCCAAACATAAGAGCCCATTATTTTGCATACAGTGGTTATATGGTTAAAAACAAAAAGATACAAGTAATGACTCTATAAAACATTTGTTTATTTAAAATATATTTGAAAAATGTAATTTATAGCAGTATGTTTTTAGTTGTTGTTTTATTATCTTTTGTTTTGGGATTGTTTTTGTAACTTGACTGTGTTTTCTTAAACTGAGCCTATTTTACCTCCGCAATTGTTGGAAAAGCAGTATTTGCAAAACTTTTTATTTTCTACTAGAGCTGCATAACCTAAAATGGATAATTGTAAAATAAGCTTTTATTTTGAGGAAAATGTATCAATTTTGAATAAATAGCTGAGCAACAAATCTTCTGGAATAAATAAATCGAAGGCCTCTTTCCAACCCTTTTTTCCCTCCCCGTCGCACCTCCAGGTCCATTTCGTTGACCTACTTTGGGATGAGATCATAGTATTCAAGTTGGGAGGATGTTTGCTACTTCTCATTATTCAGAAAGCGGCTTCGGGCAATAGTAGTTTTTCTTTTGGGATAAAAGTACGACTGAACCCAGGAAACATTTAATTGACTGATCTAACCAGTGTCTCTGTAGCGGTGCTAAAAAAATGTGTACAAACAAGCCTGTACAAGGACAGTAGTTTATCATTCATCAGGAAGTTGGATGTAATAACCCTTTTGGGCAGTTTTCAGCTATAGTTAAGTTGTGATCGGTGAGGATTTCCAGATGTGAGCTGAAATTTTGCAATCATTCTTCCTATCATCTTCTGCTTTATGATCCTTAAAGTGTGAGATCTGCTTCCTGAATAGCTGTGTGTGTGTGTGTGTGTGTGTGTGTGTGTGTGTGTGTGTGTGTGTGTGTGTGTG
>JAVLVB010000780.1:1328827-1345260 GCA_032876305.1 Orestias chungarensis | reverse complement strand
AGTCCCCTGAGATTCAGGCGTGCGAGTTTGTTCTTTGTCGCTTTCTTTCCTTCCCTTCACCACAAAAAGAAACGTCTCTCCCTCAAATCAGGGGCTAGTCTCCTCATATCTCAAATTAGAATTACATCAGAGTTAAATTTGGGTTATTACACTCATATCAATCCAATTGTAAAGGTTCTTACTAAAAGAGTACTTGTACAATGATTATTTCTGGTTAGATGTTATGATTATGGCTGATAAAAACCCCAAACTTCATCAGAAAATTTACATTTTGTTTAAACCCAAAAGTTTTCAACATAACTGTTAAGTCTGTGAGTTGTTTAGTTATATTATCTTTATTTAAAGTAATACATTTGACCTTTTGGTTTACTAACGCACGAACTTCTCTCCCGTAAAGTTGAGGCTGCTAATAAAGCGACCTGGGTATCTATGATTCAAGGATTTTTATTGTCATACCACTTCACATTTACATGTTTGTGGTACGAAAATGCCGATCGCCTGCAGGCCACTCTGTTTTGATTCATTATTTTAATGCAAAACACAAACTTGTAAGTCTCTAGTCTTCTGAGGAACTACAATTTGAGGTTTGATTAGATGTTAGTTGTGTTCAGCAAAATGAACACAAATAAAGGGAGGAGATATGCACCTTTGTTTGTCATGAAACCATGTATAATGGGTGTTAGTTTTTGATAAATTAACTGTTTATTGTTTTACATTGTTGAAAAATACTCTCCCCACAAAGTTTGGTCACAGCTTTCTGATAAATAAAAGGATTTGTTCTTGGAAGGAGGGAGAGGCTTGGTTTTTCTGCAGCTGATTTTGTAAGGAATGCCGATCTCATGCAGGAGGCGGAGAGCATCGGGCTGTTGATTAAGAAGGCGTTAGATCAGGGTGGAAGATTAGCATGGCTGTCTGATTTTTCAAGTCACCTTATAATTTCCTCCCTGCGCGTCACACGAGTCCTAATCAGCCATCATGGCTGTTTTTGTTTTGGTACACGCCGAACTGTCATTGGATGACTGTAATTTGGTGAATCATTGATCCTGTGATTTAATTGTGCATGGCAGTCTTTCCACTGCGACTGAACTGGTTGTCAACTCTGATTTTCCTCTCTGGTTTCTCTTTGCGTCACTCCTCAGCTCCAGGAGAAGGCATCCAGTCCGACGGAGGTGAAATCTGTTTCCCAGCCCCCCTTGAGTTTCAAGGCTCCCACGAGATCCAATGCTTTCATCGTGAGACCAGCTTCTGCAAACTCCACCCCAGGCTGTATCAACACGAGGCCTGGCCTTGGAAACCTCAGGCCTGCAACCTCCACGCCGTCGTCCAGTAGCACTAACCAATTAGAATCCTCATCAGCACCCAGTGCTAAAATTGGCTCGTGCTGCAAGGAGCCCCAGCAGGCCCAACAATCACAGGCTGGAGTGAGCAAGACGTCAGAGATGAAGGCAAAAGGTGGGTCTGTTAAAATCAACTCAGGAAATGATTGGTTTGATTCTGAATGTGAATAAAAAGCTTCACAAGGTTTATCTGTTTCAGTTTATGCACAGAAAAGACAGAAAGCCTTCTAAATACAATTATACCATATCAAACCATGCCAATTTTTACAAGGTCACACTTGCGTTCGTAAAAAGGCAATCAAGCGCTGATGTTAAAATGGTTTTTACCATGCTGAGGCGTGCAGGCGTGTCTTGCAAATGAATTGATACCCCTACAGGTCATTTTCTTCTGTATGAAGGTGAGTTTTTATGTGGCAAACCATCACAAAACAAAGCAAAATTGTGAAGATTCTCATCCTATATAGAAATCGAATCACCTTTTGTTTCTATTCCAGCTGCAGTTCAGTTTGTATTCGTAAGAAACCTCAGACTTATTCAGTATAGATGACGAGCCATCTTTCATTTTTGGATGTAGGCCTGGATTTGACTAGGCCAATTGAAAACATGAACTTGTTCTAAACAATGCCTTTGGATTTCTGGCTGCATGTTTAGGGTTGTCCCTCTAGAAGTTGTACACTCACCTCAATCGCATGGCTCTTTTTTTCCCACCGAAAGGTTTTCTTGGAGTATTTTTTTCTGTATCGAGATCCATCTATCTTTCCATCAACTTTAACAAGCCCCTTTGCACAAGGCGTAGCCAAAGAAAGACTAAGTAAAACATTTCCAAATTTCTTTTAGATTGTTTTGAAGAAGAAGGCTTCATATTTTCACCAATTTCTGTTTTCACTCTGGAAGCATGACTTTATTTTTTATTCTGAAATTGTACCTTGCCAGTAAGTTGCCTAACAATTTTATAGCATTAGCCAGACTTAGCGTTGCCTCATTGTTCCACATCTGAGTCTCCTAAAAGCAGAACATTTAATGGCTTCCTGTAAACCGTAGTTTTCTTTCACAACATTTTACTTAAGTGGAAAGAAAAGGACCATTTTATAAAACGCTCAAAGTTGTATTATTGTCTTTATAAGTCATCGTATTAGAGGATTCCCACGAGCCGCTCTTGTTAAAAAACATTATAGAATTTCCGTCTTTTAGCCGTAAGAAAAAATAAAAGCTGAAAACGGACCAGACTGAGCAAAGTTCACACTATAAACAAGTTCCTCTGCGCTGCAGCAAACAGGAGCAATTTATTTCCCTGAGCGTTGCAAGCTCTCCAAACATTGCCTCAGCCTGCTGGAATCTGCATGGACTGGCAGAGAAACGGGGGCTTGCCAAGAGGTGGGGACAAAAGCGTAGGAGACTGAGATTTGGCTCCAGCTGGACACCTGCACTGTTGTTGCATCAGGAAAACATTGACCAGACCCAGCCTTCTACAGAAAAAGTCAAATTTAGGGTGGACAGTAATTTAATATGCAAGTATGAAGCTGTTATATGACTTCAACCTTTGATGGATTAAATGAGTATCTAAAAAAAAAAAAATCCTGTTTAGGGAAAAGTTTGTGGAGTGAAGAGAAGATCACTTTACAGTCTGGATGGTAAAAATCTTTTTTCCATATAGAAAAGAGTCAGAATTCGACATTTTCTCAAAGATATCCGTGACAACTGCTTTGTGCTGCCGGAGATTTAACAGATCACTCAATAATTTTAGTGTTAACCCATTACACTCTTTCCGGATTTGCCGACTATTCAGCCTAAATTGACCCAATTTTGCAAAAGCATTTCAATGTGTGAGGGTGGATTTGGCACCATCTAGTGGAGAAATACGATATCAGAGAAGTGAACCCAAGCTGCAGAGAGAATCTTTTTCCAGAAGGTCCCTCTGCCGGAAAAACACTCTTCCTGCAACTCCCTCCCCTTCCTTAAACTGCTGCACCCAATCTGACTGGGGCTGCACACCTGGGAAATAACAAATGTTTTATTTTACCTGACCATCCTTAGAAAATTATCTTAGAAAATATTCCAAAACAAAATATAATGAAAAAAATGGAAAGTGTAACATTTCCATTTATATTTTTCTAATCTTTACAAGCAAGGGGTAAACTGTATCCATAAACGAAAAATGTTCATGATCAAATCTCATCATTTTGCTTAAACCTTCTTGAACATTTGTTAAAAACGGCATAAAAGTAAATCAATGTTGTTTTTAGTTTTTTTGTAGTAAGTGTATTTCTGTTATCCTAAACGACCCCTGAAGAATCTGAAGACATCAGAAAACAATGATTTGCTAATTGTCTTCCAGAAGATACATTTGTTTTCAGTTACTTAAATAATTTAATGAGTCAGTTTAAGGAGGCATATAATGTAGGACTCTGAACTTTTTATTTTACACCAAACACAAAAAGATTATATTGCCAAAGGAAAAAGAAAACAGTTGATTGCAATTCTACATATAAATTCTACCCTGTGCTAAAATGTGGAAGCATGGAGGATGTTTTGCATGTGCTTATGAGTTGGTTGTTCGAGGGCGGTGTGTAATACTGATTTAAGGAAGGGAGACGGCCATTCAAAGGAACAGCTGTTGTGGTGGGCGGGGTGGAGTTGAAGTTGTTTCTAACTGTCCTAAATGAGTGGATCGTTACTCGGGACGAGGATTTGACCTTGACAATTGCAGGAAGCTCGTTCCTCTGGGAGGACGTGGCAAACTGAGGCTCAGCTGTTTTGGTTTGAATGCGAGGACTGACGAGCGTTTCTGTTAGACAGGAGACACCTACAGCCTAACCGCCACGACAGTGGGTTGTCTGTCGTCTTGACAGGTACTGACTAAAAGTGCTTTTGGTCAAGCCACAATCATATTGCTATTCCAACGCACTATTAAAATCAACCAAAACAAAATTCCATAACAGTAACTACTAAAAACATCTAGAAATGGAACCTACACATAAAAGCTTTTAGAGGGTCAAAAACATTTCTGTGGTTATTTCTCAATTAATGATTGATACAAATTAGTAAATCTGTGTTTAGTTGTTCTTGTGTCACCTTTAGATTGCCGGCCCAAATATGTTGACCCTAGTCAGGACAGACCCACACCACTATGTCCTGAACTAAAGTAGAGAAATTTAGAGTCACTCGCTTAAGTAATGGTAGAAATGTAATCCGACTAAAACTGTAAAACGCCAGCCTTAACCTACCCCAAAAATATGATTTTTTTCTTTGTTCAGGGGATCTAATTAAGACATCATATGAATAAATAAGTGCTGAAAGTTACAGTATATCAGTAGGACAATGAATGTTAATGAATTGCTGTCTTTAGCTGTTTTTAGGTTCCTACAAACGTGCATAAAGTATATTTTGATTGAGTTTAATCAAGCTTTCTGATGTTGAAATGCTTTAAATGGGCTCTGAAAAACAGAAATTGCATCAGCATGATCTAAAGCTGTTGGTGGTTTTTGTTTATTGCGTGTGTTTTGAGAGAACAACTCCATCAGCGCTCTTCGGCAACCATGCATCTGAAAGCGCGTTTGTGTATAGTAACGGCTCCTACTCTTTCCACTGGCGCTCCTCTGCCCTGTCTTCACCTTCAGAGGAAAGGACACGCGTTTCAGCTCCGCTTCCCAACTTTAGCCCTGGGTGACGTTCAGCTGGAGCAGATAAGTGACAGGGGCCCCCGGGCCCCCAGCCCCCAACGCAGGAGCCAGCGCCTCCACACACAAACGCACACAGACGCACACATCTACACCTCTCCTCCTCCTCCTCCTCCCTGCCCTTTAGTCCACAGATGTGCTGCTCAGGAATTCTGCCCTATGTCCCGCTCCTAAGCCCCCCTCCGAACCCCCCACAGCTCCTCCTTTTTTCCGGCCAGAGACGCAGAGAACTTTAAAGAGATAGATTGGCTTTTAATTCTTCTGCTAGCTTGCTTGTCCTCCTTGTGTTCCCTCTGCATCTTACCTGCTTTCCTGGAAGGTGCTGACTAACACAAACTGAAGGATAAATTTGTGCTAATAACTAATTCAATGCTGATCGCATCAATGGAAGGATTTATAGTTGGCCTAAAACACCGTTTCCGTGAACAGAGATCAGGGCGCAGCTGCCCAGGAGGGTTTCAGGCACAACAGCTGGGAGTTTAAGCACTTTTAAGGTGTGTTGAGACAGGTTAGTCAGGCTACCTTTGGGAGGGTGTTGGTCTTTTTTTGCCTTTAGATTTTACAGTGAATGCCCACAACACCATTCTTTCCTATGCTTCCTCCTTCATCAATCTCTATGTCTGTCCATTAAGCATTCTGCTCAGACCTACACTGAGTCTCCAAGCTCAGAAACTGACCGTGTGTGTGTGTGAGTGAGTGTGTGTGTGTGTGTGTGTGTGTGTGTGTGAGAGTGTGTGTGTGTGTGTGTGCATATGTCTGTAAATGGTGCGTGCCTGAATGTGTGTCGGCCTCAATTGCTGGAGCCTATCCAAGGTTTCCGTGGTGACCGCACAACACAACGAGACAATCAGAGGCAAGCCCACGCAGTGCGGCGAGAGGACATTAACACAGGAACCAGGGGTCAGGGGGCGAAGGAAGGCAGGGCAGGACATGCAGGGAGGAAGATGAGGAGAAAGGTAGAGGGATGAGGTGTCAGCACAGGGAGAGGGGGGAAGGACCAAGGAAGACAATGGTGTAAACAACAATAAGCACTAAAACAACATTAAAGGCTACTTTGAGTTTCCTTCTTCCATGCCTATAAGTCGTTAAGCACCCTAAAGGTTTCCCGGTCCCCAGGTGTATCACTTTTTTTTTTTGTGGCTTTAACAACCACCTCTGTGCGTCTGCGGTGCTGGGGTATTAGTCAGAGACGGTGCCATGCATGACTGAATCCGTGAGCAGCAGGGGCGTGTGAGCGTTTGTGTGCGAGGGAGCATGCACAGACCTGAACGATATGTGGCATGTGCGTCAGTGGGCATGTTTTTTCTTTGCTGTGAGTGTTAAAACATTTCGCACCTTCTTAGGCCCACGTTTCAAACAAATACTACATTGTGAGGACCCACTGGTCCTTTTGGGACCCATACCTGGGCCCCATAAACAAAAGTACTGTTTGGGGGGGACAGGGATTAGGTTTAGGATTAATGGAGGAATTGAGTTTCGGTTAGCTTTAAGGTGAGGCATGCACTGTTAATGGATAGGTTTAGAGAACGGGTCAGGGTTACGCCACAGAAATGAATAAAAAAAGAATTGAGGTTGATCCAAAGTCCTTGTAAAGATAGACATACAAAATATGTGTGTGTTTTAGCATAACGTGTGCGTAAGAAAGAATGAGCATTCGTGTGTCTTTCTGTAGCCACGCACTCGGGTACTCTCACATATCTCTGTCCCCCAGGGGACGACGCTAAAAATATGTGGCTCCTCAAGCCTTCTGGTGTCTGAGCAGCGTCTGTCTGCTCTGCTCTCCATTGCCGTCCCTGCAGCCCTCCCTCTCCCATCGTTCGTTACTCCCGTTCCCTCCATTCCTCCCTCAATTACAGCCCTCCTCCAAAAACATGGCACCGCGGCGAGCACGCACACACAAACTGCACCCAGCTGTGTCCCTGCTACACTTCCAGCAAGGATGACCTCTGCTCACCCACGGCTGGATGGAGGGAGGCAAAAGAAAAGGAAACTGACTGAACAGAGAGGAGAAATATAGAGAGGATGGGAATGGTAACGATTGTTGAAATGGAGTTTTGCGAAAGCAGAACTATCTAAGCTTGTTCACTTATTTGTTTGCTTTAATTTTTTTAATAGTCAAATGCTTGTACTAGTGGAAAATATGGAATTAGTTAAAGGTCTTCCCTTTCAATTTGGTTAGGTTTAGGAAGGTTGGAATTATAACATTTATTTTCTTTAATTTACTGATGTTCTAGGGCAAAATCCTTTTATAGAAACCATATTCCATAGTAGTAGCATAATAAAATTCAACTATTTAGATTTTTGTAAGCTATTTCTGACTTTAGTTGCCTTTGCTTGCAGCAGATTACAAAGGAAATTGGCAGAGAATGTGTGTACTTCACAAGGAATGGCCGCCTCACTCATACAACAAAACAACATTAACCCCATGAAAAACTGAGTACATTTGGGGCTATGGGGAGAACGTTAAGGATGTCGCTATATTACGATATAATCTCTTTAATAACAGTTATCACCCCTTGTACTTAGAGTCAGACTTCAATGTGTCTTTTTGCAGCTTCAACAATTGATCAACCTTTTTTATTTCAGATATTGGCGCATTGGACAGGTTTCGGAGGGCTGACGCAGTGGATTCCGACAATTTATTGACTGCGACAGCTGCAGGACGTGGCCGTGTGGCTCATCTGAAGAAAACTTTTACCGTCGACAACCCGGGTGTTGCCCCTTTGCGCAACATCAAGCCACCTCTTCCCACAAAGCCTGACCACTTGTGTCTAACGACCACGCCCACCGTCAGGTAGTCCACGAAAGAAACAATTGACATCCTCTCACCTGGGTCCTAAAATCCTTCTCCTTGATGTAACGCCACACCGGGTGATGTAAGAAAACCAAATGTATCGTCTCAGTCAGAGAAAGGAGAACTCTGTCGCTCTTCTCTCGAAGCCAAGAGAGGCAAACGTTAAAATGTAAAGTTTTATTTTAATATCATATGCTGCAGTACTGTAAATGGTCTTTGTGGGAAATAAATTCCAAACAATTTGATTGTATTTGAATGTCGTGTTTTTATATGGCAATTCTTTTACCATTTGTTATCGAAAGCAAAGACTTTCAACAAATTTTTCTTGGATGCTTTAATGTAATGAGGAATTATTTTATCAGTTTATTTAATTTGAATGTTATCATGTTACTTAGTGCATATTTTTGATCAGTCATAAGAAATTTACCATTTGCTCCCACGCGCAAACACAAAGCAATAGTATCTATAAACAAAAGAAGAGGCCTGTGCAGGAACAGAGGAGTGAAAGCAGGTACAGAAGGGTCCTCCCTTACCTTACCTCACCTTACCTTACCTTACCTTACTGTCTCCTCCCAGAGGATAGTGTTGGGTTGTTTATTTGTCACACCGCGATGTATGTCTCCTTCTGCCACCTGGCAGAAGTCTCACTGCGACTTGTTGTGGACCAATCACGGTGCCAAACGCACACTCATCTGTCACTCCCAGTGGATCAAATCCTGGCAAGCTAGACATTGGGTGCCAAATAATCCAGCTCTGTGCTATGCTGTTCTTTTTGTCATGCCTATTTTTGAGATATGATTGTTTTTTTTCTGTTGGTTTTTGTAATGGGGAAATTTGACATTAGTAGAATGCGCTTTTTAAAAATGAGGTATGTCATAATCTCTGATGTAAAGATTGAAGGGTGAAGTTAAATAAAATGTTTAAATCACATGTTGTATGTATACGTTTTCTTTCACAATTAACAACAAGCATCTGGTACAGTTATATCTGGATTGGTAAATTCGTTTTTTTTATTTTCTGGCATAAAGGCACAAAAAATCATTAAGTTCATTGAGGTTTTGATTTTGGTCAGGTATTTCCAGAAGCCTTCTTTTTGCCTGCTTCACCTAAAGCCAGTTGAGATGTGTGTTTGGTATTATCTGTTGCAGTGAAGACCACGACTGTGAATAGAACCAAATCCAAATCACACAGCATCTGAAACAATACAGGATAATGGCAGCCCAAGTGTGTATTTGTTTTTAAAGAAGGCAGAGCGCTGAAGTGAGAAAAGAGGCTTGATGATCTGCTTTATTCTGAACCAACCACAAAAACGGTGGATCACAATCGCAACACAGTGTTGCATCGCTTTATTTTTTAAATATTTTATATGTTACATGTTTTATGGCACAGTCGGTAGAGTAGGTTGCATGTTCATTCCCAGTTTTATCCTTTCACATGTTGATGGGCCTCTGGACAAGGCAGCTAACCCCAAGTTGTCTCCTGTGTTGGATTCATGAGTACCAAATGATGCTTTAGTTAAACTACTTTAAGCAGTCACTATGGTTAGAAAAGTTAACTTCATTTAGTATTCTTTATCATTTAAGTATGAATAAAAACATTCACATCTCATTGTTCCTGTTATACAAATATTGTTCTTTGTTTAGGTCACCCCCACCCCCATCTAACTATTACTGTTTTTTAGAAATGATGTGTCGTTGCATCCTCATTCGTCTGCAATCTGTAGCTCTTTGGGTTTTCTACAATTGCTGAATCAAATATTTTAAAGCATAGACATAACAAATGCAAGTGTAATGTTTTTTTTGTTTTTGTTTTTTAGAATAATTTTATTTCATTTCTGCAACAGAGTAAAGAATGTAAAGGTATCAGTAATATTGTTTAGATCTACCTTCCTTGTATTAGGTTTCATACTTGGACACTAAATGCTTCTTTCTGTGCTTATTTTCTCCCACATGCAGAAAATATTATCATCCTGTGTTTGCAAATGTTTCAATTTTCTTTATTCTAAAGACAAATCTATAATAATTAGCTCTTTAATCTAAGGTCCTGTAAAATGTGAAGTTCTGGACTGAGTTTAAAAACGACTCTTTGTATTGTCATGGTCTTCTAGTCTAGGGTAATTCAGTTCACGGACGATGTAGTTATCTGATTAATATTTGTGAATTAAATTATTTTATTTAATATTATAAAAATAGAGGATTTAAAGTATGTGTAACATTGTACTATTTACATTGATAAGATCTAATTATTGCAGTGAAGACTCCTCTTATTAGGGAATTTTCCCAGTCTTGGAATATGTCAAGATGGCATGAAAACTTTGAAAAGTATTGTGACTGTAACTCTATAACCAAAGTAATAGGATCTGGAAGAGAGAGCGTGCACTGCAAATAAAACACTAGGCCAGATATACATGGATCCTCTACATCATTTTTCTCGCCTACTTTCACTCTTTCGATGCAAAAGTGCATCCCGGTGCCATAAAAAGCTACAAAGAGTCACTCATCTTTTCACCGGCTACACCATGAGATACGGTAAAAAGGTATTGTCTCCGTTGTGCAGGCTAGATTCTGCGTGCGACTGCCACGAAAAAACGCTGGAGCACGCAACTGTTCTGCGGCGTTCAGATCCGTCTCCCAAAGAGCCAAACAATGGCCGTAGCTGTTCTCTGATGCGCAGAGACATCGTCGAGCAGTTTCCAGGAGATATCGGTTTCGAGTCCCCTGGTATGTGCCCCCCCTCGCCCCCAACCCCCCTCCACCCCACACACTTCTCCTCTTCATCGAGCGAGCAGGCCTCTGTTGTGGTATAGGACCCTCCGACCAAAGTTGGGGGGGGTAAAAAAAGAAAAAAGAGCAGTTGTGTCCTCGCAGGAGAGATGGACGTCTTTTTTTCTACCGTTTCTTTCTGCCTCACTTGTTTCACACTCAAAGAAGGCGAAAGAAAGAAAAACAACATGGAGGAGAGAAGAAGGGGGGAAAAAAAGAGAGACAACGCGGCCGCTGTGTTCCCCCAAACTGCCAATAACTGCACACCTCCTCCTCCTCCTCCAACTCCAACACCAGGACTATCCACAGCACCCCCAGTAGGGAAAGAGAGAGAAAGTAGCATTGGGGGGGTTGGTGGGGGTAGGGGAAGGCCATGTGATATGGAGAGCATGCGGGCACAGCTTCACCCCCAGGCAGCATGAACGGGGGCCTGCTGTGTCTCTCCTGCATGATTAATCTGGCTGAGGGGCAGGAGGACGGCTACGGCCCTGCGTGCATTAACTCTCTACTCTCTCCACGCACACACAAACATAAAGTCAAATATCAGCAGAAGACTCGTGGTCACACCAAGGTTGGAGCTACAACGTGGAAGAAAACTCTAACAGTGACTGTACTGAAAAAAAAGTTAAACTTCTGTCTTTCTCTCAGCAACTTGACGTCAATTATAGACCGACACGACTGAAACCTGCCGAGCTCGGCAACACGAGACCGCTCAATAGTCTTGGTTTCTGGGTAGTGGCGGTTCTCTGTGACTCATCCGCTCATGTGACCTCTGTCTCCCAGGCAACTTTGTGGACGTTCCCTGATGCCGGACTTCTCTTTTTGTGTTTAATGCATAAGAACGAGGCAGATGGGCCAGGAAATGTGGATCGCACGTCAAAACGCTTCCAGAGAGACGCGCATCTGACATGAGACAGTAAAATTATCATAACTCCTGAAGGCATCTCAGGCGCGTCGCGTCGTCCTGCCGGTTTACACCACGCTAATAGACGGCATTCTGGATAAATAATGTGTGTTTTGTTTTTCACTTTAAGGCGTATACCGTTCCAGAGGTGCTTCTCCTTCTTAACAACCGTACCAAAACCATGTGATGAAAAAATTATGGATTCACGATATTAATATGAGCATTGGGTTGTTTTAAATAGTTAAAAGTGAGCAAAAACAGCACAAGTATTCAACTACAGATAAAGGAACTATTTTAGATAATAAGAAACTAACCCCAATTAAGACTATCTACAAACAGAGGCCTGTGTTTTATGATGCTTCGCCCTTTATGTTGAAAAGATGAACAAACATTTTGAGCCTGGTTCTTTTAGAAGGGTTTTGTCTGCCGAAGGTGGCATTTCTTACTACTGGATATACCTTGGCTTCCTTGTGCAAA
This sequence comes from Orestias chungarensis, assembly GCA_032876305.1. NCBI lineage: Eukaryota > Metazoa > Chordata > Actinopteri > Cyprinodontiformes > Cyprinodontidae > Orestias > Orestias chungarensis. Next base: position 1,333,309 of record JAVLVB010000780.1, on the reverse strand, counting down.
TCATTATCATTTCATTGGGGGTTACCGTATCAATTTAATTTGAATGCATTGTATCATAAGTAGGAATATACCTACGTCATGCCACATGTGGGTTTGACAAAAACTGACCTATTTCCGGTCGTAACTTTTCCCAAAATGAAACCCCCATTAACTGGAGTAACAGAACCCTGCTGACCTCCGACAGCATTCTTCTGTGTTTCTGATTGAGAATGTGATGCACTCATATGGACTTCGGGACAAATAGTTGGCAAAAAAGGGTTAAAAGTTGTGAATGTGTAGCATGCAATTCCGACACCTGTTACCCATCATGCTTAGAGGGTGAAATGTGATTAATTCAATTTCCAAAATCCAAATAGAGTGTGGAAACAGGAAGGATGGCTCAAGGGTTTGGGTTGATCTTATGAGCTGTTCAATCCAACAGTGATCGATGCTAAATAACAAGTGTTCATCAAGTAAATCTCCCATGGTGTATTCTTAATGTTTAAAACCAAAATTACTGCATAAACCGGTTATGCTTGGTTTTAGTTTATGATTATCATTCATTCACAGTAAGAGAGTAAATTAATTAATTCACAGCCCAACATATGTGATCAAAATTCAGTTTAGATTTTTACAAGCTGGTTTATGTACTATTGAGTGATTACTCACTGGATTTTAATGTGAGATTACTCTTCTGTATGAAAAGTGGATGTTTTGTTTTTGTAAGCACCTTAGCTTGGTTCATCTACAGCCAATAATAAGTCGACTGGTTCCACAGGACCAAGTATGAGTCTGTGTTTGCCACTGAGGCGGAGGATGCAGATGTTTCGCCGGACATATTTGGCTCTTGAAAATAAATCTGACCATACTACTCCACCTTTTCCCTCCTTCGTACTTTGTTGTGTTCTTCACATGTCATACAAATAAAAACACATGTGATTGAAAAAAAAAGGTAAAAAACTAAATTTTTACATACATTTTAAATGAAATATAAAAAAAAAAAGTTGTGCTAAGCTGAGGCTTGGGTGTTGGCTTTTCTTGAAAAGTGGAAAAGCAGGATTGAAGAGGCAGGCAGAGGGTTAATATCTCGTGGTCCGCTCCACATTAACTGGAAAGGAATGAAGTGTCAAGTATGTTTTCCACCGCAGCGAGACGGTCAAACCCCTACCTCCTCCTCCTCCTCTTCCTCCTCCTCCTACAGACCAGTCACCCTTCAACCCCTCTCCCCCACATCACCCACATGCCTCCCACACCCAACAACCTCCCAACACCCATGACCAAATTATTTTCCAGCCTCCCGAGATTCGTTTTGCCAGACAACAAAACTCAGCAGCCGAGTCCAGTCAGTTTCCCTCGTTTGGCCGACGCTTTCACACCGTGACAAAAAGCTTTTTTTAAAATTAAATTGTGTGTTATTCTTGATGCATGCTGGGGATTGTTAAATGTGTGATTTTGTGACAACAGAAGGAGGCTCTACAAGTGCAGGAAAAACTTAGGTGTCCTGATTTAGAGGGTCTGAATGGAAGTATTGAGGAGAGACAAGGTGAAGAGGGAGGAAGACCGAGACGGAGCACTCAATAAGAGACAGCGAAAGAGAGAGGGAGAGAGACAGAATGCATGAACGAGGGGAGAGGAATGAGAGCGAAGAGAGATGGAACGAGGGATAGAGGAAAATAAGCCCCACCAGAGAGCAGGCCACACAGACCTGCCAAACTGCTAGAAAAAAAGCCCCCTCTGTTTTATTTATAGTGCACTGTATCCATGGCAACCAGAGAGGTCAGGCAAGCTGGGCCTGTGCTTCACCCTGCTCCAGGGATTAGGATTTCACAGAGGTTCTCAGACGTGAGGAAGGTGGTCTAGAGCGGCTCGCTGCTCGCCAACGCACCCCTCCTGTCTTCTGGGTATCAGGTCTGGAGCCACTGAGGGAAGTAGTGTAGTGTGAGAGTCCTGGGAATACTGTGGGAATGGTGGTTTAGGAAGATGAGGGGAAATGAGCGCACACGTAACATGGAACCAATTCCATGTTGGAACCAATTCCACAGGCTGTTTTGATTTTTCACTTTCTTTTACTCCAGAACTTATGAATGTTTTTTTTTTGTCAGCTATTCCAACAGTTCAGAAATTATTTTTTTGTATGTGTTTTTGCAACTTGTTGTTTCTGTTCAAAGAAAGAGAAAAATGAAGACATTCCCCACTGCATGGTGCTGCCACTACGATGTGAATCCACCGGAAAAGCGGCTTCAGTTAATATTTGTACCATGATTTTATTAATTATATTTATGTATCAGTAGTATATATCAGCATTTCATTTAGTGGCATCAGATTCATCTGAGCTGAATGCACTTGCATACCAAATACTGTTGCTTTATTTGTGCTACTACATAACGTAAAATCCACATAAAATCCATAACAAATTGTGGCTATAACATGATGAATGGAGAAAGGTTTGAACGCCGTGGATATTTTCTTACAAAATTACAATAAATGTGAAATGCTACAGGTATTTTACACACTATAGACACAACAGTGCAATCTGGAATTAAAGTAGCAAAAAAACAACTGCTTAGAAAATCAATGTAATCAAAAACACTGTTATCTTTTTTTCCTCTCACTTAAACTGAGATCTTATTCTGATTTTTTAACAACCTGCAATTTTTTTTTCTCTTCCGCTCGCAAGAAAATGTTCCTCTAAAGCAGCCCAGGTAGCTCGAGTGAAGCACTCGGGCAAAGGAGGCACAAAGAGGTGTCTGGCGATCACTTTAAAAAATCTGAAAGGAGATGAGGAAAGACGTTGATTGCACTACAGGAAACGCTTGGTGTGGCTACAGCAGAGACCTTCAGTTTCCTTAAGTGACAGAGGGAGGATGTTGCTAGGAGACGTATGATGCTGGGCAGAAGTTGCCATGCATGGATGCTGCCGAGCACTATGCTTTGGAGTGCTGGAGGACTCAATGGACTTTAAAGATGCACTTACAAAAGGATATTAAAAGTTGACTTTATAGGACAAAAAAAAAAAAACTACATAGTTCATGACTCAATCATTTCTAGCTGGCCCTCTACTTGGTTTCATTTGATGACCCTTAAACAGGTAAGAGTGTTATGATTACCAGAACCTCTACAATTTTATAAAAAAATGACGTATTCCCTTATTTCTTTAATTTAGTTAGAGAATAATAATTAAGACTCGATTTCTAATTCAACATTTAACATTTGGGTTCAAACAGGGGCTGTAAAATCCCCAACGTATAGTAGAAATGCACAACAAAGGAATGGTCTAGTAGAACGTATGAAGGTTCTGCTGAAGTTTTCCTAACAGTAAGCGTCTTTACTGCAGTAAATAACTGCTCGGGGAGTTTGATTAAGTGTACATTCAAATGTGTTTTTTTTGTTTTACTGTGAAGCTATAGACTAGTTCAAAAGGAGTTAAGACAGGATGGACTTTTATCCTTAAAAAACACCAGTCTTAAATGTAGTTTATGCAAATACTAATAGGAGCGTTAAGGGGTTTGTTGCAGTTGGTTAGATGCAGAAGTGATTAACATCTTCGCTGCTGGGTAGACTTTAAAGAGGCTCTATTGTGAAAAGTTTCATTTGTTCTTTTTTTGACTCAGTAGTTCGCTTAACCTATTCTAACACAAATCCACGGCACAACCCTACAGAAACCGCGCAATGATTGGAATAGTTAAACAGTTATACAAAGAGACTTGTCATGATATATCCTCTCACACATATTACATCATATTACGCATTACGGTAAAAAAAGTTTTTGGTTTGAGTCAGTGTATTGTAGTAGGTGGTGTAACAAAAGTACTTCAGGCAGAGTGGCCACTCTGAAGCCCTTTCATTGACTCTAAAATAATCTGCCCCATGATGCTTTCCTCCCATCAGTGTTTTACTTCATGGTCCTGATGTTTTAGGTTTAGAATAAAATGTTAATGAAACTGCCCGTATACTCATACATTTCTGCTTTAACTTATGCTAAATAGAGCGTAAAACTTCGGAAGTCGTCAACATGTTGATACGTGTCTGAATTGAATTGCAGAAGGAAGCACATGGAAGTGTTTATTTCTTGTATTTATTTTATCTCATGAGTAGGAATGGGTGGATTTACAAAGTTTGTAATTCATCGTATTTAAATATTTCGATGTCTGGTTTTAGTAAATGAAGCCTGACTGTGGGTCTGAGGGCCAACATGTTGATGCATATCAAGGTTTCCACGACACGTATAGGACTTTAAATTGTTAAACCTTTCTGACAAATTTAAACTTTTAGCTTTTTACAGATATGCTATCACAAAACATTATACCAAGAGACTGCAGCGCATTATCAAGTCTGCAGAGAGGACCATCGGTGTAAAGCTGCCCGCACTGCTGGACCTGCATGCCTCCAGAACCAGGAAGCGTGCAGAGAAAATCATCACCGACCCGTCTCACCCTGGCCGTCACCTGTTTCGGTGCCTTCCATCAGGCCGACGCTTCAGCCACATGAAGACCCGTACGACCA
>JAVLVB010000780.1:1299266-1326588 GCA_032876305.1 Orestias chungarensis | reverse complement strand
TGTGTGTGTGTGTGTGTGTGTGTGTGTGTGTGTGTGTGTGTGTGTGTGTGTGTGTGTGTGTGTGTGTGTGTGTGTGTGTGTGTGTGCGCCCACAGAGTCTGTCAGACTCTCAGCGTTTCCAGCTCTCTGCCCAGAGCCAAGGCAAGCATTGCCAGAGGGAGCGCCTGCAATGTAGGGCGCCCGGCGAGCTGGACGCGGGCAGAATATCAACGCCACGCGGCAGATTCTCGGCCCAGCAGCACACCTGCTGATTTACGTGACCCAAATTCGAGGAGGATTGGGTGGGGTGGGTTAAGGTGCAGAGCGGCCAGCTTGGATAGGGAGTTGGACTGCAGGGGTGAGGTGGAGTCCGAGGGAAATTGCCAGGTATTTTCCGGACCCACTTCCCTGCGTTGCGCCCAATTAATCAAGGCTACATCTGTGCTGGATGGACCTCTACCTAGAGAGGAGGGGGTGGAATGGAGGCATTTTTTGTGTTCACACTTTAATGTTCCTGTTTCTGATTGTCTGTGTGCGCGTGCTACCTGTGGAAGTGTGCGGAATGTATGTTGAATGATTTTACGAGTTCTTGCGACTCCCACTTTCTGGTTCACTCTCCTCCTCCATATGATTCCTGGGATTTTAATGTCAGCAACAGATCTGACCTACCCCCCAGTGCAGACACACGCACACGCACACACGTTCCTCTCCTGCTTTACTTGACCTCACCAGGAAAAGGATCACTTTTCAGCACCTGCATTTATGTTTACCACGCAAAGCTCCTGGCGCACCTGGGGCTGAGATAGCGGCTCTTCTTTCATCTCTGCTCTGGAGCAGGGTTGGATTTTTTTTCTCCCTTCCTCCCCTGTTTGGCGGTTATTTCTCAAGTCTCTTCCCAGTCCGATTCATATGACTAACCAGTGCAACAATACGGGTGTTTAAGTTTCCAAATGGATGCAAAATGGCCAATTTGTCTTTCCAGGGTTATTTTATGTATCATAAAGATGCGCTTTAGTCTGTCTGCAGTGTAAGAAAACAAGATGGATGCCCAAGCCTACTACACAGCCACTGGATGTGTCTCTCTCTTAATTCTTAGTTTTAGAATCAGTAGAAACCTCCATTGCAGGCCATTTTATCTTCCGAGATAAATCTGTGCAGACGTGCCCCATCTTGTCTGCCCGTATATTAATGAAAGTGTGCGCATGTTGCTCACGATGGTGTGTAGAGGCCTGGCATAGCGTGGCGCAGTGCAGAGTGGAGAGGAAAGACAGCTGCCCTGACAGATGCCGGGAGGCAGGACCCCACTGGGAAGCAGAGGGAGGGAGCTGGCACTGCCTCACCCCAGCGGAAACACCATAGGCTGCAGAGGAAATGGGCAGGGGGACAAACCAGGGGCTCAGTGTGCGCGTGTTTGTGTGTCTGAGTGTTTTGGCATTTCTCACCTTATAAGGCCTATTTTCCCAACAAATAGTACATTGTGAGGACCCACTGCTCCTTATGGGGCCTAAAGCCGAGGCCCCAAAAGACAAAGTGTTGCTTTTGGGTAAAGGTTTTAGGTTTAGGACTAAGGTAGGAATTTAGGTGCAGGGTGTAGGATATGGGTCCGGGTTAAGTTACAGATACAAAAAACAAATAGAATGTGTGGAATGTAGGTATAGCTACAGTACGAGGGACTTTAAAAGATTTTTGAAGCTGATATTGATAAATAATAAATCTACAAAAATTGAATATATCGGTGACCTTAATAATGTCAATACCAGTATAAAAATTGCAGTAACTAGTTAAACATTTGTACATCAATTATTGAATACATATATTGTGACAGGGGTTTTATCAACTCTGTTCAATATGGAGTTTTGAGCAGCAATTCAAGCAGCAGTTTCATTGCAGTGCATTTTATCTATTGGTGTCAAGTTAAAACAGATTTGATCTCAAGGCACTTGCATTTTGCATGCTGGTGCAAAGAAATGCATACATAAATGTTATGTTATGACCTACACAATGTTTGGGATAATTGCTGACATGACAGTTATTCAGAGGCCAGTCCACAGGGAGGGCAAAACATGAAAGGTCATCTCTGAAGAAGCTGGCAGTTCCCAAACCTGGCACAAAAGTGGAGAGCTGAAGGAAAAGAAAAACTGATCGAGGAAGTTGCATATTCAACAAAGTTGATTGGTTGATGAGCTTTCTGGAGATGTGGATACAATTTTCTAACAGGACTTGGTACCTGCTCACACTGTCAAAGGTAACAATACTTGCTTTAATGATTATTCTATCAGTGTGCTGGATTAGCCAGCTGCCTGAGCTCAACTCTGATAAAAATACTTTATTGATCCAATGTAATTTACACCCAAACTAATCTACCTTCTGATGAATCTCTATTCAAAAGAATTGTCTCTTCATATATCAAGCTTTTTATAGCCTGTAATAAGAACCATAAGATGCACTTTATGCTTTGACCTTAGCAACCCTCAGTTCAGTACCAGTACTAGTTACTAGTGATCACTAAGCGTGATCTAACTAGTAACTAACAAGTTGTCTTTCGTTTGCTATTTAGATTTGCTAGATAGATTTTTAGGATGTGGTGTAAAATAACAATACTGAAACCTTGAAGTTCAGACCGCAAGTTATGATATTTTGAGTGATTTTATCTGACAGACCAACACAAAGCAATGCCCAACTAGGGGGTGGATGTAATAAAGTACACGTTTTAGTTAAATACTTTGTAAAAAGCTTCTACAAATAAGAGCTCTAATTATGTCTCCCCTTATTTTCCAACATTTAAATTTGATAAAACCCTCTGGGAACATCATTTTTAAAGTCTTGCCAGAGAATTTCAGTAATATCAAGCTCTGGACTTTGAATGGACCATCTTAACAAAGTCAGATGTTCTGAGTACTCCACTTTAACCCTTGCTCTCTCTATATTTTTATGAGATATTACTTTATAACATTTCCTTGCTTTACATTTCTTCACAACTCAATCCCTAACCAATTTACGTTGTTCCAGTTCTTCATTTTGTTGTTTTTTCACCAATGTTCCAAAATAAAAAGGCTTTATTTATGCTGATTTCAAAATAAAATGTCACACCCTTTTTTTCTTTTTTTTTTGGGTGGGGAGATTTTCCAAGGTCCTGTCTGTTATTAAAATTTTACCAAACAGTCAGTTTTTTCAACCTTCTCAACAAAAAAGAGAAAAATAACATTTATTAAAATGATTATTTCTAATATCACATTTAAACAACTAGATAAGATCAATTAAATATATTTATACTTTCGCTGCCTATAGCAGTTTTCTCATTTTTGTGCACGTTTACACTATGATTGCTGTTTTATGAGTCTTCAACAATTTGGTGAGATGGGTTTGTGGCTGTGCGTGAACCCTTTAGTAAGAGTAAGGGATGCTGCAGACCTGGTTTGCACGCAGTGTGCAGAAAACTAATGCAGCAGCAGGGACGCACAGTGGGGAAGTGTTGCCATGGTGAGACGTGCTATCAGGCCCAGAAAGACCGTTCTTATCTGTCCACATGTTCACTGCAGCTGGATTGGCTGCTGTTGCAGTCACTGATGTTTGGTTGGGGTAGACGCTATTTTGCACAAATATAAAAATCCTGTAAACTGCAACGACGTGTTATTGATTTGCACGGATAAGCAACAGCTGTAGCCGTGATGCTCGAATCCAAAGGCTACTTCAGACTGTGCCTCCTTCTTTCCCCTCTTCTTCCAAACACAGCAGCTGACAGAATGAGATGTCCTCGGAGATCTCGTCCACCAGGACCAGCAATGCGGAGGCAGAGCCTGCAGAGAGGTCCAGTGACAGTGTCAAAGCACAATGTGCCTGCTAAAGTCATCTGTGTTTGACGGACTCGGGAAACTAAGTTTTTGTTGCTCAGAAAACTGTTAACTAACCCATGGAGCTGGATGCTGACACAAACTCACAGTTACACTTTGCATTAAGCTCATTCACTCTTTAGCTAGAAATAATTTGCAACGTATAATTCCACTTTCTAAACTCACAGTGCACATTTATTTCTAAGTAGCTCATGTGTTGAGGTTTTGTGTAAAAAGTTTTAAAATCTGATTTATTTGTTGTTCTTTTTCCTAACATTCCAACCTATATCAAGCTAATTTACAATGATCTATTACAGTTTAACAGCCCTCCATGAAATTATTCAGGGGATATTTTAGAAAAACAACATTTTAAAAATTGCACCTAACCTTTTGTTTATGTGGGAGAACTTTAGCAAATAATATCGAAAGGTATTTTAGGTATCTCAGGCTACCTATCTCTATATTGCATGCCCATCTTTTATCTATATCATACATCACTTTAACTATCCCATCCCATGGTGGTGGAAGCATGATACTTCAGAAATGCTATTTTTAAAACATATTCTAGATTTTAGTAAAATAGTTTCAACTTCTAGATTCCTTTTTAAACCCAATGGAGACTCAGTGTAGAGACTTAAATAAAAAGGCAACAAATCTGGGACAAAGTAGTAGCAGTTGTTTTTCTTATAGTAGTTTTATTTTGAGACCCTTGCTAAATCTTCCATTTTTACTCTTCTTGTTTCTTTGGCTTTCTTCTTGTTACATTTGTTCCTTTAAATCAGCCACACTCTCGTGAGGCGTTGGATTTGTCAACATTTCTAACTGAACTTGTCCCATGTTGTTTCTACAAACAATTCTTCACATTCCCCCTACATAGCAGCTGGAGGGTCACACCTAAAATGCCAGTGCATGTGTGTCTGTGTGAGGATGTTCCTATCAGTTTGCCACACGTTTCTCATTGATTTTTAAATTTTTTTTTTATGAAACAGTATGTGAAGGTAGCTACCAAATCACACAATGATAAAAACAACTTTCTGAAGTGCATTTCTACTGTAACCTCATTCTAAAGGGGGATGTTGTCCTGAGCTATCTCTATAGTTAAGCTGGTTGAGTAAATAAATAAAGTCTCCTGGTTTGAAATGTGTTGCACATTTGCAATATTAGGTTGAAAAAGTAATAATACCAACAAATCTAGTCTTTTTTCCCTTCATTATTTTATTGAGATTATACTTTTACAAAACATTTTTATCTGATGAATCTGATAAATTTATCTGATATTTTTTTATGTAATTAATGCATCTGCTGTTGATTTAGATCTGCAGAGTTGCACTTGGTGCTTGTGTGTGTGTGCTTTTCCCTACCTTCCTCTGCGTGCCCCCGGCAGGTGTGGCTCCAGCTGATTCTTATTCCACTAATCAGAAAAGCCTTTAAAAGAGGACCAGTTTCCCGAGGAAGATGTCGTGTCTAACAACAGACATTCAAAAAAATATCAGATCATGCTGTTAATAGAAAATTGCAAAAGAAAAAAGAAAAAGGAAACCAACCTATTTGGTGGTTTTATGTAAACCATCCAATTAAAAATGCTCTTTCTCTGCATCCATTTAGGTGTGATAAGAGGCTCTGAGGTCTTATAAAGTACCTTACCAAATTGGCTGCCAGCCAAACCCGGTGATGCATAAACGTCCATCCATCCATCCATTTTCTGTACTCCCTTGTCCCTAGCGGGGGTTGGGTGGGTCTGCTGGCACCTATCTCCAGCTTACAATGGGCGAGAGGCAGGGGTACACCCTGGACAGGTCGCCAGTCCATCGCAGGGCAACACAGAGACATACATGGCAACAGTGCTACCCAGTGCGCCACTGTACAGCCCTTGCATAACAGTCAACATGGAATTATTGCAACCATTGGCAAAAATCACTGGGTGAGGTGCGGCTGGATGGAGCAAAGCTTATGTTTCAGAAATTCTCTTCACTACTCATCTGTATGTGATACAGAACGCAAATTGAAAGTTAAATCGATAAGTTAAAGAAAACCAAAACAATAAATAAATCAAACCTTTTAAATTCTGCATAAACCACTAATGTATCAGATTACAGGGCAAGTTCAGGTTTATGACCCCAGATAATAGAAAATGAGTAAAACAAGGAAAAGATTTGTGTGCAAAACTGAAAATGTCCATTTCCCAGCATGAAGCCCCCACTGATCCAGTTTGACAGAATGGGCTGCATTGTTCATCACAAAAGGAAGCAAAGCATTTTGTCTTTTCACAGAATTGCTTAAATGCTCCACATCCTGCTGCACAAATTAGGGTAAACCATTGTTGCGTAAAAGCACACATTGTGAAGTCACCGCGATCTGTTGCAGACGGGTGCATTCAGTGATGCCCAATTCTTTGTTGCTGCAAACAGCATATTGGCATATTGGCAGGTAAACTACCAACAGGGCAACAAGGGGAGCTAACATAGGTGAAAACTTACATTATTTTCCATATTCATATATCAAATGTTGCCTTGTCAGGCTGCCTGGATGAAACTACGCCAAAACAAATTCCTTGTATGTCCAATAATGTGCTTGGCAATTAAGCTTATTCTGATATTTATTTCTGTCATTATTTGCACTGTTAAATATGTAAAAACCACAGCAGCAAAATCTTATCAACCTGGGCAAGCAAAAGAAAGGCCTACAAGGAAAGAAGGGATGTATTAGCTGGTGATTCTCACATGCCAAATGTAAACCTCGGTAACATTTCATTTTGCGGTGGTTTCAGGCAATGATTACTATACCCAAGGACACAATGACCATGATCTTGAATATAGAAATGCGTGCATGCCCGGATGAATAGATAGACTGACGGATATTAATTTGGAGCTATACTTTAATATGGAGTGATTTCTTTTTTGTTTGTACCTACATCGTACATACAGCAAATCACAGCAGTTAAATATTCAAAAGAATCATATCTGACATCGACTCCTTGGTCAAGAAGGACCAGCAAAGATTACATATCTAGTAAGATTGTCCCATAAACCGAAACATTCCCAGCAGCTGCAGTTGTTTGTCCGTCATTTCTCATTGGAAACATTAATAGGATACTGGTGTGTTATGGCAACAACTCTGCAGAGGGTCATAACATCTGTGCAGAAGTCCTCAAACATGAACCCTTGTACTCTGGAAGAAATGTGCACCAATTGTGATCTGGGGGAATGTCTTGCATCTTAAACCACTTATCTTCTCTTGACAATAAACAGGACAAATGTTTGGTTTGGGGCAAAAAATACCAGTTTCTCTACAATACTAAACTATTTTATTTTCCTCGGTATAACAAATAGGCATAACATCATGAATTCATATTGTTTATAGGTTTCAATAACACTAAGCTGCCTAAAATGTGTTATCACAGAAGTAAACTCAGGAAGTCTGTTGTTTTATTAACCAAGCAAATATATAGAATATTATTAACGGAGTCCAGTTCTGTATAAAACCAGGAGTTGTTTATTTAATTTTACCTTTATCTATTTTTGTCATAAATCTCACTTTCACCTTTTACAAATCCAGTCAAGCTGACTTTAAATTATTGCTCTTTTAAATAACATATATTCTTGTAACATGAATATGTGAGGTATTTTTATTTTAGGTTACCAAAATGAAAGGAGTAATTAAAAATGTAATAATCAGCAAATTAATGTGCTGAAGTTTGTGGCTGTAGCCTGCAAAATCCAAAAAAAGTTGAAGTGGTCTAAAGATGCTTGTATTTATGATTTGGCATCAGTTGGAGATACTTTACTTCTTAAGTTTTATTGCTTTAGAGGTGGCAGTAAAAAAATATTAATATAATATAATATAAGAGACGGGTTAGCCGGACTGTCGGCTTGCTCGAGGCTCAGGCCTCGAGGCTGCAAACCTAAACCTCCAGCATTTGAGCTGAGATCCTCGTGTTCATCTTGATGTTGTGGGAAATGTAAGCCTGATGAAGCAAAAGATCACATAGAATAAAACTATGATACTGCTAGTTGGACATCATGGATTTGGCCCTTTCTTTATTCATAAAAAATATATATTTACTTATAACTTAAAAAATGGAATTTGAAAAAAACAAATATTTTTGAATGCATCAACAAGTTGCTTCATGGCTTCACAACTCTGGTTGCCAAACTATGATACAAATACAACTAGAGGTGTCTGGACTTCCGTTTGTGTAACACAAAATAATTTTGAATCGTAATAATTAGCAAGATTAATATGAACAAATCAGCCTGAAGTGAAGTTTTAAACAGTCATGAACAAATACTGAAAACAACTTGTGCTGGATAAGAGTTTCGAACACCATTGGCTTTTGCTAATTACTATGTTATATAACCAAGTTACCTGCTATTATAAATACAAGCTGAAATGTGTCTATGTTTATGTGAAATATTGAACATCCAGCACTGCAGCTGAATGTTTGTTGAAGGATCTAAGCACAAACAATGAATGCAAACACACCTGTTTCATTGTAGTTTTTACCTAAACTGATGCCTTGCAATGACTTCCATAGCCAAGGACACAATGAACATGATCTTACGTGTGGAGTTTTAAACAAGGGAAATAAGTTGGCAGGCAACCATTAAACCCCTGTTACCAATCACTTTTACATCATTCACGTTCATCCATAGTGATCATAAGGTCCTTGCATATTTGTAAACGGCGAAACTTGAATTGCAGAATCCAAAGGGTCATGTTGATCAGAGTAACATGTATTTACTGTAAAAACATGTTGCTTTGTCAACAAGCATAAAATGTTGTACGAACCTCGCAGGTATGATCACCCTAAACAAAGACTGAAGAACTACAATGTTCCAGATGAGATGGGATAAAAATATGAGTGAACTTGTCGAGAGCATTGAAACATGGATGGCTTGATTTTCTTAATTAGTTATAGATGGAAAAATATAGACGTAAGACATAGGACATAAATAAGGGTTTCAGTGTATCTGTCAGATCTGTATCTGTACAAACAACCCATGGAGGATCAACAGGCATCTGTGTTATTCATACTCAAGAAAAAATGCTGCTGCTTTAGTTTTTGATTTCTTTCCTTCTAGCTACACTTCATCAATTAAAAATATAAAGATTATGAGTTTAACCCCAAATTTTCTACTTTTCCTAAGTGAATAAAGTGTGTCTTGAAATCCTGTTTTGGGAATTTACGACGTGTTTTCCATGTTTGATGATCACCTAATTGTCAAAAAACACAACTTCAAGTGGTCAGATAATGGCCAAGTTACTCAGAAAGTAGGTTACCCCATCACAGAGGTGTTTCTAGGTTTGCAAGTTGCTGTTTGGGGGGCTCGAGTTTATCAAACTATAATAAAGATTTTTCCAACCTTTTAGATGGTCCACCAAAATGCCACACTAAACTATTGAGTGTTACACATGAAACCGATTTTGAGTGACCAAAAAGTGAAAAGATCCGAAGTTAGTCAGTCATTCCCATGGTAAAGCAGACTGATCAAATTTTAATGAGGTAGGCTTTAAACCTTGATTTGAGTAATGATCATTTTTTTTAATCTTTTCCACCTCTGTGTATTAATATCTTTTTTTAAAACTTTCAAAAAGCACTGAATGCATATCTAAATTTATGACTAACAGATTCTGTTATGACTAAATCATTAGGACGAATAAAACCGACAACACAGAAAAAGACATTGAACCTCCAACTGTGCAACCCACAACACCAGCAAATGTGTGACCTTTATCCTGTGTGTATTTGTTTTCCTCTGTTTTCTTTTGCTTATGTTTCTCTGGACAATAGATCACTTAACCTCTTTTGGTCGTCTGATTTATGTTTTTAGCTAATGGGATTTATGTGTAGCTGACAATCATTCCCTTCATATCTGTCAACGACTTTCCCCAACGGTGAGGTCCAATAAATGTCATCTAAAAACTGCAAAAAAGTAAAAAATTAAATAACAACAGTTAACCTTCACAGTTTAATTGATTTAAATGCAGTTTTTATTTACACATAATAAATACATGACATACCTAAATATAAAGCCAGGACATTTTAATTTTCCTCTAAGGCTTGATAAGCAGCTCTGAGGTGAAGTTACAGCTTAACCCTGGTGAACCCCGCTTGATTAGCTGTTACTTTCAAGTGCATTTTATAACAAAGTAACCTTTAGATTTTGTTTTCAAAGTATAATTTTATTAAACTAATATTCATGCAACAACTTCAACACCCTGTAAGATTTGTCTACCTTTCCAATAAACTAATGGCGATATGTCAAAATCGGTCAGAGGAATTTTGCCAGTTTTGTATGGAAGGACGCCATATTGGATTTTCGGATACATGATGGCGGTAAAACTTTTTCATTACTACATTGAAACACTGATTTCTAGGAAACTGAGTTTTTAGAAAAGTAACTATAAAAATTTTGAATTCTAAGCATACCTAGTTGTTTTCTTTTTATATGTAAACAGTATAAATATTTTTTAATTCAAGTCCTGTTGCATAGTATTTTTAAAATTTCTGACAGAATAATGATAAGTTGGATAATATTTAGGTTAAGCTTGAATATTTATTTACTAATTACATCATTTTAAGTATCTAAGATGGTTTTAGTTGTCTTATGGTCTTGGCCTTTCTTTGTAAATTCTGTATCTGCTTTGGTTCCAAAAGTCGAGAGCAAGAGAAGATAAAAATGCAGCAAAAGTAATGTAGCGACATTCACACGCGTCTCCTCTCTCCTTTCCTGGGGGAGGATCCAATGCTTTCCAAACACACATCACTGCCGGAGGGGCAGAGTGACCGTTCGAGCAGCACCACTGCCACACACGCACGCAGACAGAAACGAGTTTGCACACAAAGGCGTGTGTTTGTGCTGTCCCACTCCAACGCTAGGGAGCATTGATTGGACAACGCTGAAAGTCAAACAGGTTTACCACAAATTAATGATTAGCAGCAAACCAAAATGTGCAAGTGATACTTTTAGTAAGATGAAGCCTAGAAAGTATATAAATCATAGATACATACATCTTTTGGATTTGTTTGAAAACTGTTTAAATTTTGTCCACCTCACTATATCGACCTTATTTCCCATATCTTAGCTTTCTTTGGAGCTTTCCGCCACCTTCTACCTGTACTTTATATTGCAGCTACATGCATGGTCCCGACCTTTCTCCACTTGCTGTCCTCCCACTCTTTGTGAGCTCTTGCCTCACACCGTCCTCCAACCCTTTGACATGCTTCACTTTATGTTATGGGCGTCACATTCTCCCTCGCCTGATTGTGTGCGGACTCGTATCTGTACGCATCTCGGGTGCGACCGTTTTCCGCAGGAGGTGAGCGTGAAGAAAGGATAAGAGGGAATGAGCGAGAAGGGAGAGTTTACGCATGTAGCCCTGAGTTTGTTAAAAATTAATGTGTCACAGGTTTGCAAAACTGCCTCATGTTCTTCTCACTCCATCTTCCCTTCTTCCTTGCTCCCGCTGGCTCTCCTTTCTCTTGTTCACTCTGTCTTCTTTTTCCCGTTCCCCCTGGTTTGAGTCCCCTCTCTATCTCCCTGTTTCCGTAAAACACATGGCTCTCTCTGGTGCTGCTGGGGGATGAAATGCTAATTTACACGTGGGGTGATTTCCAAAATTGCATGAGTTGGGCAGTTTATAAAGAAAGATCTCACATTTTTTACAACCTCTCACTTATGCTGTGGCCTTCTGGTTCATTGTCAGAATAAAGTACATTAATCAATATAAATAAAATACAAAAACTCTACTAATAGACCTAAAAGAAGGAGTAGTCTCCTCCTACTGCAGTGGCCATCACTATGCCAGCCATCTAATGCTTCAGGGTGTTGGACTGCGCAGGTGGCAGGTGACACAGATTTCAATAAAAGGGATTATAGCTGTAGGGACTGCAGAGAGGAAAAACAACACGCTAATGGATGCCAGGACGGTCAAAGACGTGACTTAAAATGTGATGGGTGTACAAGAACCAGGCACTTTTTGGGACATTATTCTGATTCGGCCTGTGGTGAGGTAGTGTAACGTTAGTCGCCTGCAAGTAAACAGATAAAGTGTGGGTCAGAGCATAGTTTAACTTGAATTAATACATTTTACAAAAAGAGTTACTTCAACATACTTAACAGATTTATAAAGGACTGTAGAGCTCAATGACTACCTATAGAAATTAAATATATGAAATCAATAAATTGCCTTTGTTTCCAAAAAAACTCAACAAAAATGGGTTAATAAAATGCAGCATATGAGCATTCTACACATTTTAAACTATTTTATTAGCTACCTAGTTCTTATTTCTAGGCTCCAAGTCAATTAAACAGCTGTTTTTATTTTCACCCTCTCTAGTTTTGCTATCTGCAGTCATACGGTTAACAGTGAAGGAGAAAGGATAGGAAATGGCCTGGTCAGAGCGGGTTTACCTTTCAGTGGGTGAGACAGATGCTTGTTTACTGGCCTCATTATGTCAGCAGCTGGCCTGAGCGGGTCACTCAGTGGTCCTCCGTCCAGCTACTGAGACACATAAGCCCAGCACCTGCCAGGGTACACACTTTAAAGCCTTCCAGACATGAGAAGAGCTTGACAAGCTCTCATTTAAATTGGTGTCACTTGGCCTTTGTCCGCACAAGCATAATAGCTGCTTGAAACTAAATATACCCCTGAGTAATGGCCTCATGAAGTCATGTAAATGTGAAGAGAAATTACTATTTTAGACAATACTTACAAGTCAACGCAAGACCAGGCAAGGGGAAAGTAAAAAGGTTTGTATGGCACATTTGGTGTAAAACGGAATTGAAAATGCTTTATATAAATGAAAAGGTCACAATGAAAAGGTTAAAACAGTTTAAAAAAAAAAAGAACAAAGTTAAAAAAAACATGTAAACTGCAAGAAAAAAATATTTATTCGTCAATTTACAAGAGAAAGGTGGAAATGATAAACTTTGTTCTTAACATGATGTCACCAAGTTTTAAACAACAAGATGTAAGTTTAAGTCTGTTCATATAGATCCAGGTTGGGTTGGCTTTTTTTTGTTTTTTTGTCAGTATCTTGGTTTATTTTTTTTGTAGTACTAAAAATGGATAATTAAAATATTTAAATTTGACAAGAAATTGGAAGGAAAAAAAATGTATTGGATTTTTGATACATTTATGTACAATTGAATTTTTTTTTAAATATTCATTTAAATTAAGACGCAGGTTAGATGGTAAAACCTGCTTTGCTGTTGTGGTTTCAAACAATATTTCTATACATGGTGAATATTTGTTATTGTAGTTATTTCTTAAAATTGAATGCAAAGATCTAAAGAAAGACTAAAGGGGATTTCGTGGATTTTTAATCCAGCATAGTTGTTGATGCCAAATCAGTTGGTATTAGTATTTGTTAAACTGCAGATCAACTTGGATGTCCTCTTTACAGAGAAGAAGAGAATGTACAGTTGCCATGTCTTGGGGGGAGAAAAACATTCACATGTCAAAGGTCAAATGGCAAAGGTTAGGCTGGTTCAAATGATCGAAAGGCAACAGTAGCTCAAAAAATCCCCTAAATCCCTTTAAACCATCGCGCCTTTGAATCAAAATTATGCCATTGTTGTGTTCAGAGTAATTTTTGGACAGGTTTTGTAAACATGCTTTTTTTAATTGCGTCACGTACATATATACTATTTAATAACTGACCTAAAACCATGTGAGCAGTGAAAGAAGCGGGATGGAAAAGATTTACTGCTTCATGAGACAATAAATGGGGCTGAGGCTGTTGAAGAGAAAGAATAAGGAGACTTTTTCACTCTTTCTCCTGCAGAATGAGTCACTGTTGGCAACCTCACTCTCAACGCTGATTGCCTTGTTGAATTTGTTTTTGGCTTGGTGACGTACTCCCTGTATCCCTACTTGAGTGTCAGTTTCATGATATTCATGGGAAAATTTCATGAACCTTTGTGGTTTAATATTTGGTGGAAAGAGATACTCACTGGACCCTCTGAAAAACATTTGCTAGAGTCTAAATCAGGAGATGAAGTAAACAAATTTTAAGTGTAGATTTGAGTTCTACATCAATGTTTGTGCCAAAATCCAAAGACAGGTAGCAGCTGCTGTTCAGGCTGTAGAGGGAAGGTCATTAAGCATTTGGGAAGCAGGGTAGAAGAACTGGAGCTAGGTGGAGTGCTGACCAGAGAGTTAAGGGCCAAGCAAGAGAGGGAAGCAGAGCGTGGCGTATGAGCAGCGTGCAGAGCTGGAGCATTGCCTGGAGGTATTGGGGTGCGGCTCTCTCTGTAATGCTGTGCTTTCTCCAGGGTCTCCAGTTCATTAAAAATGCAGACACAGGCAACGCAGCAAGAATAAAAGTCTATGTTTTAAATAAATCTCTTGTACGTTATTACTTGGTATTTATGTAAAACCGAGCTAGAACGTTACTTTTTTTTATATCTAACATGATGCTTCATCTCTAAAGTAAGATAAAAAAAATGCTGCCATTAAAGTTGTTCTTACTGGGCAAATGTAGTCTTGGAGAGTCTTTAAAAGTACAGAATTTGATTCAGGTATGAAAAACTGAAACAGTCAAAACGATTGTATGTAATAACCTTTATCTCTGCATCTTTGCTAACATGATTCATATTTGTGTCCATCTGTCTGTCTGTCTCTCCACTGAGTACCTTATTTAGTCGGTCTGTCCATACAACAGCTTATTCTGTTTTGTCTATCTATCTAGAGACCCTCATGTATTCATCAGTCTGTGTCTCCATCAACTGCTCGCTCAATCTATTCATTAATCAATCCATTTATTCATTGACCCCATTCATCAGCCACCATTAAACCATCTGTTTGTCCATTCATCCAGTCCAGTAGTTGCCAGTTCAGTGGGTAGAGTAGTTGTGTTGGACTGATCCTTTTTTTGAGTTAAACAAAGTAGTCAAAAAGTAAAAGTTCCCATGTTTTAGTTGTTCCAGGACATTTTTTACTGGTCTGTCTCTAGATTGAAAGGTTAGTGATATGTTTGCTAAATTCAGCTGCTTTTAGACAATTATAATTAGGCTTCATATCTTTAAAACTGTTCATTTTATTGTATATTAAATGTATTACCTCGAAAAATACCTTTCAAATATTAAAAAGAAATTCTGAAAGTATGAGTGCTGTCCGTCTGTATTCTTAACTTACTGAAGAACCTGTGCAGTTACAACTAAAACTGTTTCAGGTATATGAATATGCTTTGATCTAAACCAAAGATGTCAAACTACTGACACCTTGAAGGTGGGAAAGCAGTACCTTTAACATATGCATATCGTACATGTGTCAATCACCTGAAACCTAATTATTCTAAAGTCTCTCCAGGTGCTCATTTAGGACTATTGTTGTTCTGACAGTAGGCAGATTTCCCTGCCAAAGAAAAGCATTCCTACCGCATGATGCAAAAACAATCAGGATTTTTTTAGGGAATGGTGTTTTTATGGGACATTTGCAAAGATAATTTGCATGTGAAAAAAGGACATGTTTGCTACGCTTTCTTATTGTGAGTAAAATTCTCATGGATTTCTTTAAATTTCCTGTTTTTCTACTGTTAAACGTGCCACTGGCTTGGAGAAACTAGCACATACTGTATCCCTGAGTGTTTGGGGTCAGGAGTTGAGAGTGTAGCATCTATTCTGAACCTGCAGTTGCTCACATGCTGTATATCAGTAAAGAAAGAAGCATACACCCAGAAGAAGTGGAAGACAACATTTTCCAGAGCTGACAGTTACACTTGCAGGTATGAAGCTTGTAAGACTACCCGCAAGTGAAATATGCAGAAAGATGATATTTAAAACCACTCCCATCCTCTTAAGCTATTTATGTTGACTTTTTTCACTAATATTGTTATAGGTCATTGTCCACTGAGAATTACCGCGGACTGGGTTGGCCATCAAACACGTTTAGATTTCTGGGTCAGATGTCAGTCCGTTAGGTCTAAGCTACTCTCCTCATTTTTTTTGACACCTCCCTTCTCTTCACTCTAAAAAGTACCCAATATATCTCTTATTTATGAGCATATCTATATCTTGTATCATCTCTTGTATCATTCTTATTTTCTTCTTTCTCTAACCAGGTTAAGCTACAAGCCAAAACATAAGTGAAAATGAAAACATGGCTTCATAGCTCCGGGCATTGTGGAGTTTTTCATTAATACGATATTTCCTCCATAACAGCTAAATGAAAAGTTTGTTTCAGTCCTAAAATGTTGAGTTATGTAATCCTCCTGGTACCTAAAATATAGAAGAATAATATTATTCTTGTATTAAAAAGCTTTCATTAAAAGAACAGTTGTTTTAATATTCAGTGCCACAAAATGGCCAAATTGTTTGGGTTCATTTGGATGTGATAAAGGGCTATAAGAGTACTAAACTAATAATGCAACAAATTAGGCATCATAGGTTTACAATATTGTCCATAAGGGCTAAATTAAGTCATTGTTCAAATAAATAATTTTTCATCAGGTTTCTTCTCTTTTCTTGCTTTTCACTTTATTTTAATATCATGTCCCTTTATTATTTGTGAAGAGAACTTTCTTCTTTATTAGTTTTAGAAATAAATGTTTGACCTTATTTTATTTTTTTCTTGTTTAATAAATGGTTGTTATCTGAATTTCTGGAAAAAGATTAGGGGAAAAAATAATTTTTCATTTAAATGTTCCAGGTTTCACCTGCCATAAAAATAAAATTAACCTTATTTACTTCTGCAAAGACTTTTCCGTGATTTAGTTCAATTCTAGCAATTTTCAACTAAATGTTTCATGTTCCTCTCTGCTAAGTATTATTGGAATCTGTTCAGAAGTTGTTGACATGTTTCTTTCTGCTATCGTCCGCCAGACGGGGCCAAGGACACTTCTGTCCCTCAGGATACATCACAGATATAGCTTAAGGTTTTCCTCCTCCTATCCCTCCTGATCCAAACATCAGAACCTGGTTCTCAGCAAACAAAACATATGAAGTCATAATAGTCATGGGATACATGTTTTACACCTCTGCCACAATTAGTGCTGCCAGTGCCAAATGAAAACCTTCCTCTCTTTATTCTTCAGTGAGGCTGCACAGACACTGACAGAAGGCCAGAGATGCAACACAGTGTTTTCCCATTTGACCAAGACCTAAAAAATAAGTCACACGGAGCAAAGGAAGAAACTGGTGGCAGCAGGATAAAACAAGTTAGGAAGGTAGAAAAGGGACAGGATGTGGAGCAAAATGGGCGGTGGTTGCAACTCCTCGGGGCATAATTGTCACTCTCATTCAAAGGGGGCCCTTGATTTAATAGGCAGGTCTGGTGACCAAACCACTGGAGTGCAAACGGTGAGAAAGAGCTGTGGCAGATCTCGAGTTTTCTGGCCAAGCCACCCCTCCTCCCCTCGGTCTCTGCAGACAACCCAACAACTGGCTCCCAGCCGGCTTGCCTGACTACTTGCCCCCAAGCGATACAGCATACCTCACACCGCCAATGGACAGGCCTCACAGCGCAGCACACCCCTCCATCACACGGCAACGTCAACGGTTCCTCAGCATATTAATAATGCAGCTTCTTCACCAGCGGGATGGAAAAGTGATAAGCTGAAGATGCGTCTTA
Organism: Orestias chungarensis; assembly: GCA_032876305.1. Taxonomy (NCBI): domain Eukaryota; kingdom Metazoa; phylum Chordata; class Actinopteri; order Cyprinodontiformes; family Cyprinodontidae; genus Orestias; species Orestias chungarensis. Next base: position 1,309,204 of record JAVLVB010000780.1, on the reverse strand, counting down.
TCATGCGGGACCTTTATGTGAAATGCAAGAATTCAAACAAAGATTGGATTTAATCTGTTAAATTTGTTTTCATTTAGTTTTTAGGCGCTATAATTAATGCTTTAATTTTTAAATGCCCATAATACATGAAAAAGCATTACAGTAATTTAAAACTCACTTTTGAACATAATCTAAAGAAAGATAAAATACATATGTACAAATATAGATGGAAATGCAGTATGTGGCTGACTGTAGTAAACGTTAGTAGAACGGTTTGTTTTCATGACAAAAATACGTAGCACTTTTCTCTTCGGTGACGCTTTTGCTGTGCGATCATTCCCAAACCTGTTTATATTTTTGTGTTTATGCCTTAAGCAGACGCTTTTATCCAAAGCGACTTACAAAGTAGACACAATATAACAGTTTTATCAACCTGAGCATCCGCTATCAATAGGAAAATTCCTTGTCAGAGTCATTGGTGACAGCGAAGAGATAAAGATGTGAGGTAAAAGCCAGATATTAAAAAAGAGATCTCGTGTTTCCTGCATGTAAACGAAAATCCATAGGGGGGTTTTAGAAGACAAAAAAATGATGATTCACTGTTATTACAAATTACTAAATTTTTCTTTAAAACAGCTAAAGATACAGACGTCAATAGGTGAAACGCACCTGAGGGTTAAAGGAAGGGAAACTGAAAGAAAATGATAAGCTGCCCCCGAACTGACCCTGCGAGGTTACAAAAGAGATGCTTTGGTGTGCTTAGCTTCTCCTTCTATTCATTGCTTTTGTTTGTTCACACCCGCAACGGTCCTCTTTTATCAATAGCCTGTTTTGTAAAGCCACGTCAACCAAAAAGACGCTGTTTGTTGTTGTTCATGTGCTTCCTGAACAGAGCGCTATCTATCAACTACCAATGCGTGGATTAATATCGGTATGTCCTCCTACTTAACCGGTTTTCTTCTTGTGTCTTTCAGAATAAAATAGGTAAATTGTCTGTTTAAAACATTTTGAAGTTTCCTTCTACTTTGGTTTAAAATCTGATAAAAAGGCAAAAGAGTGGTGAGTGTGTGGCATTGTGTATGTGGGGGGACGGGTGTAATCTGCGTCAAAGCTATGATTAGCAGCGACCAAGCTACGCTCTTATTGATTGGCATAGAGGAGACACTGGGCTGCCTTCCACCACACTCTAATGAGAAGGCCTGACCTCCACTCGTCAGCAAGGTCACCAAAAGCCAACTATAATTGCACTTTCTCTAATGGCATCGGTCACGCAGGCACCCCAGCCCCGGTAATGACAATTACCATAATGTCACCAGGCTCCACGGGGGCCTTCCAATCATCTGTCATTTTGGGAGATGGGATGTTAGTCAACTGCTGGTGGAGATTAAAAGGTTGCAACATCATGTTTGATTATGATACCTTTTTGCACTTAAAGCAGTTTCTTAATCATCGTGCTGCAACAGTCAGAAACAGGAAGATCGCACACAGAGACACACGCGACACACTGACACAAGCTCCAGAGTGATTCCTGAACACTTGGTTTACTCAAGGACACCATAAGAAATGTATTTATTATTATAAAAATTTTTTTTTTGCTGGGATGTTTATATTTGAAAAAGTTAAAATTCAAGGATATGAGTTTGTTCCGACACTTTTATCTTTAGAATTCAGCACTATTATATAATCAATGTTTTATTCCTGTTTACAACAGTTTTGATTAAATGTCATCCCTTAGTGCTCAACCGACACATTACTTATTAATTTACCTTCTTCCCATTACTTACAATGAAAACTTTTTGAAGGAACGTGGTAATTTCACGTAATTTCACGGTAATTTCAGTCAGAAAAGCACTAATTATCGGGTATGAACGTCATAAGTAGAGAATTTAAAGCAACACTAACTTTTTAACCTTCAGAAAATATTTTCAGCACTTTTTGATTATATCTTGACTTACAGCTCGTTGAATGACGCCTCTGTCATAGCCCGAGGGGGTTATCCGTGTCGATTTTGCACAAATTTTGACTAAAACAGTCCTAATAACCAATAAATGGTTTGCATTTGGACAAAAATCTGTTTTTACCACTGTGCATCCATTTTGTCAAGGTCTGCACTTTAAAAAAAAATGAGGCTACAGATTTGTCTGTAAAACCTTTACAGATGTTTCGGGTGTTTAATATTTATGCTAAAAACAAACAAATAAACAAAAAACTATGTCTCCACCAATTAGTTTTACTAAGAGCATCCAACCAGTTAACCTATTTTTCACCATGAGCAACAACATTTCTCTAATATTAGGTAATAATATATATTTGAATTTATTCTTTCACATTTTTATTACTTTACCAAAGTCAAAGTTGGGCTCTGATGTGGAAGTCCTTGTTTTATCCTTGCAGTGTCCTGTAGGAGCAGACAGACACTCTTTTACTTGTTCTTCTAGCTTTTTTGTAGTTCCCCCACATGTTGGGCTGCAGCAGGTCTTCCACACAACATTCCCAAGCTTCCCCTTAGTTTACCTTTTTTTTTGTTTTTGTTTTTTTTGTTTGCCCTACCCGTTGTCCCAGAGAGGTCCGTCCCCCTTGACACCTGCCTGACTGCAAAGCTAGGACAGCGGGAGGGTTAAATAAACAGAGCAGACCCAAGCACATCTGACGAACATGTCTGGGCAAAATTGTGTCCAATTTAGTTTTTCTTTTTTTACATGTGGTACGGTTAAATTACTCAAGCTTCTTGAAAGTAGCTTGGTTTTGTCTCCTGTGGCCCTTTCATTTCCCAAACCAGTGATATTAGCATGGACCGCTGTCCTGTCCTATGTTTTAAAAAGTATAATTTCTTGCTCTAGCAGTTTTACTTCTAAACTACTCTGTAAAACATATTTGCCTACTTATACTCAGTTTAGTAGATAAAAACATAAAATATGTAACCATCAGAGCTTGTTAGCCTCTCATATCTTAGGTTTCTGATATTATTATTATTATTATTATTATTATTATTAAACAAAAAAACTACTTTGGTAAAACGACTTTCAACAACCCTCAATAACATCTGACCTCAGTAGACAATGGGAAGACTGATCTGACATTACAAAAAAAAAAACGATTAACCAGTAGATACAACTAAAATATGCGTAACACTATTTCTAAATACGAAAAACTTAAACCCTTGATGTCGATGGGTTGCACCAACAAAAGACCACACCACGCGCCTGCAGCTAAAAACAGGGAACTGAGGCTACGATTTACTATGTTTTAGAAAAGTCAGACTGCACGAGAGTTTCGCTGTCAAATGAATCGGAAAGTTAGAAACAGCATTCAGATGGTAGTAAGAATTTTGCCTTCCATCCCCTTATGTATCATGGATTTAGCCTTGCAATGGTGGCATCTTAGGGTGGGGGACATTTTCTTGGAACCAAGGAAACCTTTTCCTTTAAGTCCCACAGCCAACCTGAGTTTTGTTGCTGACCACGTCCATCCCTTTGTTACCAGCATTTTTCCATCTTTTTATGACAGATGTGTAGCTGAGTGATCTGAAGTAACTGAGAGATGTCATGTCAATACAGACTTAAATACCTGAGGAACATTCTTGAAACCTTGCATGCAAACGTAGGGTCGTTCTGGGAGCAAAGAATGACCAAAAATACCAAGGTGTACCAAACACATTGTATGGTGAATCTTGATTGTTGCATGTTGTGGAAATAAGAGTCAGGGTTGGCTCACATATTCCTTCCAGTCATTCAGTAGATTCCAGGAAACAAATCTGTCAAAAAGCGTCCAATAAAGTTATTATGACTAACTCTTGATTCTGTCACCTACTGTTTTCATTTTGAAATAAGTTTTAAAAAGATTTTCAAAGTGTAACCAGACACCACTAGATTATTTCAGAAGCTTCAGTCCAGACAGAGGGAAGGATGTGCTGCATAATAACCGAAAGTGATCTGTCACTTCAATGGCAAGACAGAGAAGGTTTTTCAGTGTCCCTTGCGTGCTCTGGGGTCAACTAGTTGCATGCATGACTGAGACGCTCTTTCTGAATTGCAGATAGTTACATTTTTATTTGTCTTTGAAATTTTGATATCTCCAGGTGAAATTAACTTAATTCATATGAAAATATAAACCAGTAAAGCTACATATTTTATTCACAGAGCATGCATCAATGTTCAATGCATTTTAAGATTTTACTAAGTAATTTCTTAAACAAAAAAAAAATGTTTTAAAAAGTAGTTTCAACAGAAAGAAGGCCACTGCAGGTATTTCCATAGCTAATAATGGGTTACGGTTTAAAGCACTTTGCCTAAAACATGCCCTCTGCCCTTCAGATTTACTGCAGCGACTCTCCAGTTTCCGAAGGTTGATGTGTTTAACTGAACCTTTGGGTCATAAAAAAACAGCGAGCCAGAAGGGAAAAAGGTAAAAAAAAAAAAGAAGCCCTGGGTAGGTGGTAGCTAAATCAGTAAGAGCACAAAGAGGCAGGCGTCTGAGAGGTATTGACCCTCCATTGATCGCCAGAAGCTGCGTGCTGGTATTGACCAGATAGAGGAGAGACCCGGGAAGGCTGCATACAGCTCCACCGCTGAGAGGAAGAAAAAAACCATATACACTGCCTGCTCTGACCTTGTGGGGTTTTGCTGTCCTATAGTCCACATCACTCTACCCCCACTACTCACACATGAAGATATATGTGTGCGAGTGTGCGTGAGAGAGCCAGGGACCCCTGCAGAGAGCCATGCAGAGAGCTCAGCTTTATCTTGTTGAGGCCATTTCCTATCATGCGTTCTACAAAGGCTCAGAGCGGTGCGCTGCAGCAGCTAATAGAGGGACGGCTGCTGCCTCTGCTTCACACTAACAAAGATGCTTGATGGATCAGAACAGGTCCACATGATTCAACCATTATCTGTGATCATTACCGGCATTACTAAGCATTATTCACCCGATGTTTATGACAACTGGTTGAAATTATAGTTTTTGAAAACGGACAGTGATTGGTAAGCAACCAGTAACAAATTGCTGTCTCTTGGCTAAGTAGTAAAGTACGCTGTGCTTTAAAGTTGTTTTTATATACATTTAACAGTTTTGCATTTGAGATTTAATAGGATTGATCAACACACCGTAGAGCATAATTGTGAATTAGGAGAAAAATTATAGATGTTTTTTAAATTACGAAAAAGGTGATCAAAAAATGTAAAGCAGTCAGGTTATCTTGAAAAAAAAAATGTATCGATGCAATGAAAGTTCTGGCAAATGTCCCTTCACATCAATTTAGATGGAAATTGCCAGGTATTTACGAGAGTTTAAAAAAATTAAAGACAATCACAGGCCATCATCAAGACAGAATGTCTGAGTTAAGGAAGATAAAACAAAAAGCATGTTTGTGATACGTAAAAGAAAATTGGTTCTACATGTAGATTTGGACACAATACAAAACAGATGCAGCATAAACTTGCAGAACGAAACAATATTGCCTCAAAAAAATGTAAAACCATATAAAACCTTGTCTTCTTTCCAGTATGCCTCAATCATAAAGCTGCAACTCAATTAGTAGTATTTGGATCTGAAGTGTTTCTGCATGTTGTTAAATTCTAGTGAACACCTAGACATAAGTCCAGTTTTGAATCATTGGCAAGATTTAAGTTCCTTACAGATGCTCTCCATCCGTTTTATCAGAGTTTGATTTATTTGGAAAGGATTTGTAACATTTTCAGTCCTTCGTGCAAAACTCGCGCACACATGCTCAAAAGGTGCTGCTGCCGTTATTTCAACAAATGGTGTTTCTGAAAAATATTGACTGATAAAAAATGAATGCTATGGTTTTCAGCTTTTACTTTATGAAGGATATTAAGAATCATGTAGTAATCATGTAGAATCATGTGTACTAACCCTAACCCTAACCCTAACCCTCTCATTGGTCTGCCCCCAATAGGAGCCACCGTTTGTTGCTGTATTATGACAAAAGGTGGGAACATGGCAGGGGTGTAAATACTTTTGTGAGAGGAACTACTGGAGGAGGAATCAAAAGTAGGTCCTGAATGACAACAAAATAAGGCATCTCAACTACGTCAGCTGTTAAAGTAAGATTTTTATGAGACATAAGTTAAGAAACCTGGTTCAGAACTGCAGAAAGTCATGGATATAAAAAAGGGGAGGGAGGCAGTCATTAAAGTGAAAACCAGGAGCCACATGGGAGGCAGAATTTTAAATGACTCCCCTCGTAGTGAGACTAGCCCAACAGAAGGACTACACCTCACCCCGTCTCTCTCTATCTATTTCACTCTCTCTCTCGCAGAGATGCAATTAATTCACATAGAGCATGCCAAGTCTGCTGAGATAGAGCGGGTGGGATGCGCCCTCGCACATGCCGGAGGGAGGACAGTTTCCCATTCCCCAGAACAAATACAGATTTGGGGGCTTTTGGTCCGTGCACGTCGTGACCAGACCTCATCTCATCGTTTCCACCTAGTCTCCTGCCGTGTTTTGGCTTAGGTTCAATCCCTCAGTAGCGCTGACAGAGAGAGGGAGAGAGAAAAGACAAGAAAATCTCCTTTCTTCTTTCCTGCTGCAGTAACACCACCCAAACTTTTTTACACCTATCAGACTCGCAAGGCAGTCGATGAAAAAAATAAATAAAACCGCTGCGCTAACCCAGATTTTCACCCACTCTGAGAACAAGACGTGAAAACATTCATGCTTTTTTTCAAATGCTTGTTCCTATCAGAACATGGCAAACCCAGCTGTTGATATTTTTGAAGGCCGGGATCTGGGGGTTGCAGGTGGCGGCGGTGGAGGCAGGGGTCGGTTGGAGATGTGCTGGAGCGTGCGTCACGTCATGGTACACAAAGCACGTACCATGCAAAGTGCAGGAGGGAGTATAGCTCAGCGCCAGGGAGGCCATCGATAGCATGGAAATTGATCGTAATCAGCCAAGTTACAGAGAGTGAGCAGGGATTGGCCGACGACCATCTTTCTCCCTTTCTCCTCTTCGTTCTTCCTCCATCTTCCTTTTCCATGTTCCACTGCATTTCTTGGTTCTGCAGGCTGATTCGAAACAGTTACTTTTTTTCTTTTTTTTTTTAGATAATGATGTGGAAGTTGTTTTGTTTTTTTCTTTTGTGTATCTTAACTTGTCCTAGTAAATTATTTTTAGTTTGGCCAAAAAACTCAGAAAGGAAACCACTGCTAGAGGAAGGGAGAGAGGGGGGATTCTTGGAAATTGGGCGCATCCTCTCCTCTGTGGCTCTACTGTAATTTCTCATTTGGAGACGGTGGCATACCTGGCAGTGCAGCTGCACCGTTAGAGACGCTGTCCCAATTATAGCATAACACCTAGCCTTATGGTTTCCATGGCTGCACGACGCATTTCCCCGCAGGACGCAGCGTGGAGAAACGAGTGTCTTATCAACCATCACCCTGGTAATAACACTCCCCCGAGCCTTTGCCGCATGTGTCAGACCTTAACGAGAACCCCGGGTGAAATCTCTCTCCCTCTCCCTCCCAGTCCAGCCACCGCCATTGATTTGGACTTAATCTGTTCCTACGTGTCCGCGTGAGCGTGTCGGCGCGCGAGAGAGCTGTTAGCGCGTGAGTGAGAGGTGAGAGAAAGGAAAGAAAGCCTGAGTGGGCCTTAAGTGTGTTTGTGTGTCTGCTGAAAAACTGTGCGGATGGGGTAGATTTCCATACACAAACACAATTCACTTAAATCTGAATAACAGAATGTATGTTCTGTTACTGGTTCCAACTATTGTACTTATACGCCAAGTGTTGTATTGTACTCAGTTATAGTAGAAATGGCGAAACAATGTCTCTGGAGGAAGAAAATAGGAAAAACCTCTAAAGGAACCAAATGGAAGCTGCAGCATTTTATTTCTCTTCTAAATTTCCCTCAGAATTATTACGTTCATGAAATGTAAGGTGTTCAGGTATCTTGATTGCACCCTAACTCAATATAAGTATTTTCACTCTGAATAACTTTCTATTTGGCTAGTATAATATATATTCTAGTGAAATAGATAAATATACTATTTAATGTAATTCTTGAACTTGAATGCATTAAATTGGCCTCTAGTAATGAAGTGAAGACCCCTTGTTTCTTTCTTCATTGTTGGAATATTGCAAAAATGAGAAAACATTCAGGAGTGATGCTACAAACACGCATTTATTTTTTTCAAAGCTGGACTATTGTAACGCTCTGATAACTGATAACTTTATCTGCTCTCCCAGTGTGTTTCTCATCAAAGAAGCTACACCTGTTCATTCTGTTGGCTGTGACGCGTTCCTATGGGAGAAAACTGGTCCTGCCAACAACTTGACATTCTACCCCTCCTGCTATGATATTGTCTTTTTACTCAAAAAGTTCCCCTACATTGGCTTCTCTGGATCCTTTTCCATTTTCCACCTTTTCAAAGCCCTTGTCGGTTGTGGCGGATGCCTGCTTCCTCTGTGACAGTAGCTGTTTGTTCCTGTTAAAGGGGAGTTTTTCCTTATAGTGAAAATGTTTTAAGACAAGATAAACGTAAGATAATTCGTTGAGAACAATAAACAGAATGAGTTTCCCTTGTCTAGTGTCTTGAGACGACATGTGACGTGAATTGGTGCTCGGTGGGTTAAACTAATCAAGAGCTGTAATAAGTTTTTTGTGATTTTTTAGGTTTTTTAAGTGAATGGATATTAATTAAAGCTAAGGTCGTACATATTAAACACAAAATGTTTGTTAATATGGTAAAAAAATAGCTTAAAATGTATCGATGTGTCTCTCATGTTTACTGTTTATGTGTAAGCTGCACCTAAAACCTACTATTGGCATTCATATAAGCTATTCATTTTGTAATCTTCTTCTGTTCTTTGGTTTACTTTGAAATCATTAGGTACATAAATCGAAACCATATTAAACCATCCACCCAATCTTTGTTGTTACCGTTTATCCTTGCATGCTGCGTATTTCCAGCGACTACTGGTCGAGAGGTGCCACACACCCTGGACAGGTCAGTAGTTCATTCCAAGACTCCAGATTTAACTTTATGTGAAAAGGAGATTTTTTCTTGATGATGAGGATACTGATGAAGATATTTACTTCTTTTGAAATTACAGTATTAAATTGTTTTAAAAATATATATTTTTTATCACAACTGCACATTCAAGTCAAAGCATAAAAATGTACCTTTAAAATCTAATTTGAAGACACTATTTTGAGGTAACTCCAAACATTATTCCAGTACTACAATTCTTTGCATAGGCTAAGCCTAAATAGACTATATATCTAACAATATTGTCCTTTTTTAAATAATATTCAATATTCTGGTTCTACAGCAGCATGTTTGTAGTAATTGTAGTCAAACAGGTAGTGAGAACCAATTGTGCCTTTTTACAGCTTAGAAGCAGCTCTTCTATTTAAAGTTCTGAAACAGAACAACTCTTAGGTAAATACATAGAGACACCAGCACATGTTTTAGCTTAACTTTAGCAAAAACACTCACACATTGACTTATTCAATGGTTCAAGTTAGGAATGTGCAACAGTTCTTCATCTAAGAGCTCAATGAAAAAACTGCAGTACTTCTACCTATGCTATGGTTGTTGATATGTTGTAGGTTCTTCATTCTTTATTATTGTTTAAAAATCCAGTAAACCAATTAGTGTCAGATTTTCTACTATTGACTCACTAATGGTACATTTCTGTGGGCTACTAATTTTAGCTGATTTTTTTTCTTCAGAATAATTTTAAAAATGTCTTAAGTAATATATGTATACATATATATATATATATATATCAAGGAATCAAGGAATCAAGGAATCAAGGAATCTTTATTTGTCATCACATCACATGTGGTACATGAGGTGGGACGAAAATTCTAATCCCCCGGTCCAGTTTACACCCTGATAGCAATTTTAAATAATGTAATAAAATATAAGAGTATAATAACTATGCGAGAAATAGGATTTGAGCTACACAAAATCTACAATATGGACACAGAA
>JAVLVB010000780.1:1276027-1299166 GCA_032876305.1 Orestias chungarensis | reverse complement strand
CACGCTGATGGGCTCTTCTCCTGGTGGAGTTGTTATTCTGGTGCTGGGGAGGGTGTCACGGTTGTCAAACCGGGCGTAGAATTGGTTGAGAGCCTCAGGCAGGGAGGGGTCTTTGGGGCATTGTGCAGTTTTAGGTTTGTAGTCTGTCATGCACTTGATGCCCTTCCACATGCTCTGTGGATCCTGGGAGGAAAAGTGTGCCTGGATTTTCTGAGCATATGCAGCTTTTGCCCTCTATATATATATATATATATTTGTAAAAAATAAAAATTATATAAATATTCTGTATATAGCAAAACAATGAGACATTATAAAGAAATATATACACTTTTACATTTATGTTGGTCTTTGCAGCCTTTTATGTTTGCAGAAAGTAAATTCACACATTAGCCATTTTTGGAACAGTTATCTGAAACACCAGTCACCTTCTTTTTTTGTTCTACTGTAGAACGTTATCAAATCAAGATTTTTCACATATTGGGAAATTCTGCAGGACTAAAATCTGCCTGATGAGTAAATAAATTAAGAGTTTTTTTAATCAGCTGTTGTTTAATTGATGCTATTAAACTGATTAGCAGGTAGTCTGTGTTTTAATTTGACTTTTATTTTTCCCAAGCCATTCTGTCAAACGAGAGCAGAAGGCTTTAAAAGTCTTATTTGCAGAGGCCGATTGTGGGATGGTCCATTTTTAATGACCTGCATAAGTGGTGTTTGTCATACCATATTGAAGGTAGGAAAAAATGCAACTAGACAATTTAATTAGCTCATAGATTTGGTAATAGATTTGGGTACTGTACTTTTGAATAGGTGTCAATTGCAACTATTACTAAATCGTAGCCATGAGAATTGTGGAGGTGTGCCTACAATATGCATCCACAGAACAATAGAGCTCCATGACGCCGGGCCTGGTGACACCTTTGTGTTGTTCTGTATTATACTATCACAGCTATATTACTTTGTAAAAATTAGTAGTTAGAAGCTTGAAGTCCAGAGTTCTCCCTCAAACCTTCGGCCAGATCTCACACTTTCAAATTTGCAGAGGTTTAAAAGACTGAATAGCAGTGGTGATCCCTTTAATTAAATGGTCTTAAAATATGATAGGGAAGGATGCACCATTAACTTTTTTTCCAATAACCGTAATTTGCTGTTCTACACTTTAAAGCAGTGATTTGGCTTGTTCTACATATAGAGTCATGTAAAGATGCCCGATAACACCAGCCAACACTAGACCGTATTTAGAAATACATTCTAGTATTGGCTTGCAATATATAAAATAGATTTTTCTTTCTTATATTAACTTTACATGTTTGTTTTGCATGTAGTTTTTGTTCAGAGTTAAAAACAGAAAAACACTTAAAGTCAACTAATGTCAGATTTTATTTCCATCATTGAAAAGTAACCAATGGACAGCAATGATGGAGCACAGAGGGAAACCACAATCTTATTAGCATGGATAAATAATGCAGTGCAGGTTCATGTCCCACCAATAAATAGCAGCTCACACTGGTATACTTTAAAGAGAAATCTGAAAGTCGGACGTTACTCTACTAAACTGCTACTGTGTTTTAATGTACACATGAAAAAACTGGGTGTCTGAGTCTACCAATAATGTGGCTCTGATGTCACTTTTGCAACCTTTATTATAGTTTTTGGCTAAGACTGCAACTACAACCATTATTTTTTATAAATAAAAGTTTAGTCAGCAAATATTTTCTTTGATGAGTTGACTAATGAACTGATTATTTAATTTCCTTTTTAGCAATAAAACAAACTGCTTTAGACATTACTACTATGCTTAAACATCCAATTTGAACTAAATCAAAATGTTTAGGTTATATTTAGATATAAAAATCACAGGGTTTATCAAATTTGCATGTTTAGTTTTTTTGTGTGTGTGAATTGCCTAAAATGATGTGTTTGTTGTAAATTGTGGCTACTCAAATAAACTGAGTTGAAACAAACAGTGCGACTGGCTGGGGTGTTTGGGCTGCTCATGCATAGCCCTGGGGCTGCATGAGCACCGGTTGGGTAACAGATGGATGGATTCTCTATAATGTTGACTAATCGAAATGACCATGCTATCACAGAGGCGCTGATTTTTACGTTACTTCAAAAGCTTCTTGCTTGTCCGTTTTCTCAAACCCAGCAACTCAAATGCGTTGAGCTTAGGAAGCACCAAGTTTCAATCCTAACAGTAAATCTTGGTTGTTTTATGAGTTATCATATTGCAATTATGAAAGAGTTTAGATTTTTATTACAGCTGTCCAGAAGAGTTGGTTTTGGCTCTAAATAAATATAAATGAAAATGCTGAAGTCAAAAACAAAACAAAAAAAATTGGTCATTGAGATTAAACTGACAAAATCGGGCAAACACCTGATGATCAGAAAATATGATAGGCTAAATCTATCTGTCTCAGTAAACGTTTATCGGTATCTGCCTGTTAAGGCTTCTGGGTTTATACATAGCAAAATAGGAATGTATGTGTTAGAATGTGCATTTTCTAATACAAGCAGATGTTAAGATAACATATTGAGAAAGTAAAGTTTAGGCAAATAGTTAAAACTAAATCTATTCTAAATTTTTAATCTATTGATCAAAGTAGTGATAGATCTAATTTGGTATTTATATATAGTATAGAGTTATTTTATTGTTCTAGGTGTTAATTTTTCATCTAAATAAAAAAAAAAGATTTACAGTTGTTTTTGACTTGACAGCTCTGGGACACCGTAGATCTATTTTAATGAAATAAAAAAAATGCACAAAGGAACTAAATGAAAAGCTTATTAGCCTAATGCATGAGAGTTAAGCCACTTTCCTCCAATTTCTCAGTTATTCTCTAAACCAAAGCAAACAAACTGGAATTGTGGATGTTAAAATAGTTTTTCCTCGTAGTTTTTGTGCCAACAAGCAAGTTTATTTCTTGGCTGCCATCCACAAATTTGAATTGTATCCTGCGAGCTTTCCACTATCTGAGCTTTGATCTAGACTGATTTCCATCTGTAACCTCTGCACTGACCCCAGTGTTTTACAGTCTGTTTTCACAAACAAAAATATACAAGAAGGGAACTTTTGAAACTTGAAATGAGTATACTCAAATGAGTGTGAGTATAGAGGAAGAAGGGCGGAGAAAGAAGGCTGTGCTGTTAATACTCTTTTGTATTGATGATGAAGACCATAGCATGTATGCATGGTGCCTGCCCTAACACTGAGCCATGAGACACCCACCCCCCAGCAAATGCTTCACAATTTCACTATTTTTTAGGGAGTATCAGTGATTAATAGGTTTTATGACACCTACACCATCTACCTTCCATTTTCTATGCGTTAGATTTATTCCCAACGCATTATTTTCAGAAACCACAAGGTATGAAAACCCCATCAAATGTAAAAAATTAATAAAAAAAGACAAATTAAATTATAATCGTTAGTTTTTTCTGAAGAAAGCTTCCACAACCTTTTCACTATTTGTCTTTACAACTATGTTATGATTAGGCTATGATGACTATTTTCCTTATAGACTATTTTGCAGCATGCAGTGCAAATTTGATTTTATTACTGAAACACTGTAAAACAATGGCAGATAATTAAGACTCTTTTTTTAATGATATAATGATATTAGAAAGTGCAGTTTGTATGGTGCAATACAATATTGCTTTAATTCCGTCTTTAACTTTGAGAACAAATTGACTTTATTTACCAGCCCAAAGCTAAAAACTCTAATCATTTGCACAAATGTTGATACAGATTCCGTGTGGCACTGTCGTTTACAGAATGTCCTCTTTATATTAAAAGAAACAAAGAACATGTACGCCTTTTTTTCTAACTAGCTTTTTATATATTGTTTTATATTGTTCTCACTTTATGTTTCTGCTGCTACATTGGGAGGAGAGTAGCGTAATTTCAATCCTCTGTATGTCTTGCACATGTGTTGAAAATAAAACTACTTGACTTATTAAATTTAATATCACAAAAGCTATAAATGCTGCTTTGTAAACAACTTACAGGTATGTTATATAGTCACATAACTTTTTTTTGTTAGTCAGGCTTTCTCCCGGCTCCTTGGTTCTTAGCGGCCTACTGACTCGCAACGCTTGTTTTCTTCCTGGTACTTCCATTTGCACGAGCAGCATTCCTCCCTCCTCAACAATTGGACTGCATCGGTTCTGCTATCTCACTGCTGGTGAAAGGTGGTGTCGGAACCGCGAAGGGGCCAGCCTGTGCAGGGGCATTTGCAAAAACGGGGTGGGGGGCATGTATGCTGGCAACTAGGGTGAGTAGATCAGTGCAGCTCAGTGTCTGTGAAGCGGTGATAAGATTCCAGGATTTTCTCAGTGTGACAGGCCAGCTCATGAGCCGTGGAGCCGCTACATGACCCTCCCTCCCTGACTTTCTTCACCTCCCCACTTCTCCCGGGGTCCTTCCCCTCAGCAAGCCAGGTCTACAAACACCTGCAAACCACACCCCGGGTCTCCACAGTAATTTTCTAACTCTGAGATACATAAATGAATCAGTGCGTTACCCTCATACACTCCTACAACTGTACGTTAGTCGTGCTGTCTCTTTCTTTCTCCCCGGCTCACGTCTCTTTCTTTATCTCTGCCTCCTCAACCCCCCCTTCCCCCTCCTTCTCCTTTTCCTCTCAGGTCAGGCGGTGAGCTGTGCGGGCTCGGAGGAGGTAAGGACGCCGCGGTGCACATTAATAATGAAAGGCCTCAGCCACCACCCCCAGAAATACACACACACACACACCGTCACGCAATCACGCACACACTCCCCCCATCGCCATGGCGATGGCACTAGCCCAGTGCTGTCACCTAGGGGGAGGTGGAAGAGGAGGGGGGGTGAGTTGGGATATAGCTCCACTCTCCAGCTCTCCTCTCACAAAGCTGATCACAAGCTCGTACACAACCGTTCCACGCTGGGCCTTCGTCGCTAATTAAAACCACACTTATGGCTGTGGAAAAAATAATATAAATAAATACAAAAATCTGCGTCCACTTCCCCACCTGGATGCAAATAAGTCATAAGTCATCACTTATCAGTACATAGAAATGAGTGTTTATATAGAGAACCAGATAAATGTAGCCACAATTTATGTTCATATGTTCATAAAATGTTGGCCCACTGTTAGGGATGTGGATATTCTGTACATTCTATGCACTCCACACTCGGTTACTTTGCTTGAATATCTGCATCAATCTAGTGTGGGATTGAGAGGATCAGCATATTGTTCTGCTGCGGTGTTAGGGAAGCCCAGGTTGCTTTAGTAAGGGCATTTAGCTCGTATGCATCGTTGCGTCTGGTGTCTTATCTTTCTCTTTTAACAATACTCCATATGTTCTCTGAGAGGTTTAGGTCAGGCTACTTTACTGGCCAGTCACAATGATGCCATGGTGGATGAAGCAGGTATTGGCAGTGAGGGGAGATGCCAAGTCCTGCTGGAAATTATTGCATCAATTAGGATAGCACATTAAGAAAACATAACATTTCTACGTTATTAAGTGCAACAATGACATCTGCTGCGATTAATCCCAAAGTCAACACTGTCCCTAAGTTCTAGCTTCTTAATGACCAAAACCTATATCAGGAGTTTTCATAGAAGACGGTTAAAGTCTTAATCTTAATGTATTGTTGGTGAACAGAATTATATTAAATCAGAATCATATTACATGTAGGATTCAGGAAGTATATTTCTATTAGTACACAGAAAACACATCAGCTGAATAAGTATTTAAATAAGCAGCCTTTTCCATGATCGTGCATGCAATAACGTTTCTGTGTCTGATCAACAGAATTTTAGGTTCGAATTAGCCTGAAGCCTCAAGCAAGTACTGTAGGAGAAATAAACATTTCAGAAACATCATTCTCTGTATAACATACCAATACATTATATATGATTTATAAATATGTAAAACATTTGAATGATCTATTTTACTGAGTTGCACCTTTAAAACATTGTTTTTCTGAGATTGGTTTTCACTGGAACCTCACAAGATGTTCAGCTCCACTTTTACCTAAGCTTCCTCTGCTTCTCCTTGGCAATCCATGACTGCCATCGATCTCGTTCATTTCAGCTCGTGCTGTCTGACTATAAATGTCAGTGAGCGGGGCGAGTGTCACAAAGACCTCAAAGGAGAGCAGGAATCAGTGACAGTAAATGAGATTTAGGAGGATTTTCACAGGTTTCTCATGCTCTCTGAAGAAACAAGGCAATCAAACTCTTTCTTATTCAAAAATCTTTTAAATCATTTTGGTTACATTTTAGCACAGCAAGGCTCCATCATTCCAGTGTAGGAAGATTACACAGGCAGTAAAAATGGACATGATGGTGATCCATTAGCTTTTTACGAGTTTTCTGGAGTAGTTTTTTCCCCTCTTTCTTCTCGTGCCTTTCAGTTAAAGAAACAAAAAAACAAAAGGAAACATTTTTCATAACCTGTGAAACAACGTCGTTTTCTTACTCAAAGCCCGCTCTTGAAAAAAAGCCATGCAAATAGACAATCAGACAAAACTTCAGAGTTGTAAAGTTTGACACAAATACATGCATTCCTTTTTATTCACAAAACCAGTCCAATTTTCTAAACAAATACAAAGATTGAGTTTTTTTTTCCTTTTTTTTCCAAAAGCTGCAGCTAACCAGCAACTCAACAGAACAACTCATGAAAGTTTCACAAATAAGCCAACAGTTTAAAAAAAAAACAAAGAAAACAAACAACAAATGCAACTTTCTTCAGTGCGTTCAGTAGGGTAGACACAGAGCAAGTGCTGTCGCTTGGTGCTTCCGCCCGGAGCAGTCCTGGCACGTGCTCAGTAGGGCCACAGTAACATAAGGCTGCCAGTTATACAATAAAGGAAAAGTTTGGAAATGATTGGGGCATATTAAGGGGGATTACAGTAGTGATGGCTTCAACTCAAGAGTTTTGCCCGGTAATTATATTCTTTTTTTTAATTTTTTTATTTCAGTCTGAACATGACGGCGTCACATTTAAAATATTTCTCCCTCCTTCTTCAACAAACTCAACCATTATCTAGACAAGGGTTTAGGTAACATAACAGTGAGGAGTTACGATGTTTGCCATTAGCCACTAGCTTTAAAATATAGCTGTATATTTACATTCTCTAAACAGGTACCGAATCTTTTCACACATGAACAACATTAACACCAAACACAGAAATTAGTTGATTGTCCACCATCTGTCCGTTATTTCTGTTTCTGGCTATTTGCGGTTCTGCGTTCGAGCGACAAAAAAAAAAAAAGAAAGAAAAATTTGGGAAAAGGAGAAAAAGGTCTGAAAAATGGAAACATATAAAAAGGGAATGAAAAGTTGCCATAGATGCTTTTTTTTTACGCTTCATTTTTGGTTCAAGGAATAAGTAGGTGCATCCGTAATCCGTTGTTTTTCTGCTTAGTTTCCTTTTTTTTGTTTGTTTTAATATATAATTTTATTCATTGCTAGTTTTTTTATTATTATTATTAACCAGTGACTGTTCTGGAGACAATCCAAGAGTTGGCATTGCACTTGATGGCAGAGCTTTGGGTAAGGAGCGAAGGAGGAGACCTACTGGAACCACCGGAACGCCGCTCCTGTAGGAAGCATCACCTTCTTGGAGAAACAGAAAAAGACAAGGGAGAGGAAGGGAGGGGGGACGGATAAAAAAGAAAGAAAAAAAGACAATGTTATTAATGACCTGCAACACCTTTTATATAAAAAATATTACACACAGATTTCCTTGTATAAAAGCCAAATAAAACACTTTTTTACTGTATATATAAGAATTAAATGCAGGCATTCAATAGTCAAAAGTTAAGATGGTGGGGCAGATTAAACGCTGGAACGAACTGCTGATGTTGGAAAGCTATATAGGTAGGGAGATGTTTATGTGTATGCATTTAGCAGACGCGTTTATCCAAAGCGATTTACAAAGTACACAATTTTAGAGACACTATCAATCTGACAATAAGCTATCTAGAAAATCCCAACACAGAGTCAGCGGTGACTGCAAAATGATAGAGGGAAGCACAGAGAGAGTAGTAGAAGTGGTACAGAGGTATGGGTAAGAGTTATAATAGGATATGGTCTTTGTAGAAGTGGGTCTTAAAGAGTTTCTAAAGAGCTGCTGTTCTTGTGGCACTTAGTAGGTCATCCCAACACAAGAAAACAGTCTGGATAGTCTTAAGCGTGGTGTAGGCACTGCTAGACGACAATCCATTGATGACCGTAGTGACCGAGTTGTGACATAAGCCTGTGCAAGAGTGTTCCGTACTCTTAACCTGTTTGTTGGCTACCATCAGGGACTTGGGCAGCCAAGGGTAACCAGTGAAGCTCAATGAACAGAGGGGTGACGTGAGACTAACGCGTTTATGTTTATGCATTTAGGGAGAGATAGGGGTCCAAATCCTACGTGGGGCAAATATATCGTCAGTCCTTAAACAACACGGTAAATGCCAACTGCCGTCCTCATACCACGATGACAGCTCATAAATAAAGACTAGTCCGGGTTCAGACTTCACCTGGTCAAACAAATGGTCAATGGCCTCTACTTTTACAGTGCTTTATCAACTAAGAGGCCCCCAAAGCACTTCACTTCACATTAAGTCATTCAGACACTAACAGGTGGTGGTAAGCTTCTACTTTTTAGCCACAGTCTGACAGAAGCGCTGCTGCCATGCAGACCACCATCAGTTAGTGCATGACGACTTGCACAACGAAAAGGGCCGTTTGAACAGGCAACTCACCTGAAATAGGTTAAACCCCTATCTCAGTGTCACCATCACGGTGGAGGAAAATCCCCTGCATGGAATACACTCTGACGACAAATGAGCACCCGGATCATGATAGTAAGGCAGTCAAAAGATTGAAATGGTGACGGTCAACCTACCACACAGGGCAGCTTTTGTGATTGACATAGCCATCCCAAGTCATCGAAAGGACAAAAGTGAACAAGAGAAACTAGAAAATGCCAAGGCCTCAAGAAAGCTAGAAGAGCCTGGCAGGTGAAGGCAACACTAGGGGCAATGATCCCTACAATGGACAGAAACATCAGACATTTCAGTCTAGAAGAGAGCGGTGGTGGCATCAGCTAAGATACGGAGAAGACGTCTCCTAATCCAAGGTCCAAGGCAGACGACCCAAGTTTGAGACTGAGTTTAAGTAAATGAATTGAAGTACACACAGATATTACTGTTTTCCTGCAGCTTATTGCGCTAATCAGTAATGTAAAATGCCAACCCCAAAATCATATATTTTATGGAGATTATATGTAGATTCCTTCTATGGTCTTTCATCTCCTATCTTATAAAACATGAGTTGAAACGCCCTTCTTACAACTTTTTCCTCCACAGTGAAACACCTACAAGGCCTTGTTTACAGCATGTCAGATATTTACTGCCAGACGGTAAACCTATTTCAATCCCAACTATTCTTGTAATGCCAAAAATATATTTTAGGCTTGTTTTGCAAAACTAATTTAAACAGAGCCATTACAGAGACATTCTGGTGACCGAATTTATCAATGTCCATCAGCTAATAAACAGAATGGGTAATCAGCTCAGTAGTGGTTCTATTTTAGAGCTTGACCCTTCGTTAGCTGAACCTCTACAAAACTGCCCTCAGAACCAGAGGAGGAACAGGTCCCTGCTCACAGATAACACAATACGTCACATCTATTATTTAGCCACCACACACATCGCCCTCCCACACCATCATGAATGGTGATCTTCCCCCAGCCCAGCTCCCCTCACTGTTGATGTTGTTATCAGCGTGTCTGACTGCACTGAGCAGGAGTGGCACTCATGCATGCAGCTGCAGGGCTCAGCAGCAACCTGCCATTCAGAAGATAGAGAGCCGCTCAGGTCCCAGGAGCCAGAACGTGGCTGGCCTCCTGCAAAGCGCGCCTATATTCTGCAGCATGGATTCTTCCGTTTGCCAGAACTGCCTGGAGTGAGGTGGTGGTGGCGACAGCGATGGAGGGTTGGTGAGGATGGGGGTGGCGCCCAGAAGCTCGGCAAACATTTACGCACCCACACACTCTCACACCGAAACCAATATGTATTCAAGTGCAGTCACACACCTCCACACACAGTGGCACGTTAACCGGCTCTCGCAATACACCCCCGAAATCACACCAAACAGCGAGACTGTTCAAGAAAAAAATCTCATATATGCTGGAATCAGGCTCAGTTTTTCCCTTAACACACACTAGCAGCAATTTACTAATAAAGGTCCCTCCATACAGTCAGGACAGACATAAATACTGTTCCATATTATCTAAATTGGTATGTTTCTGTCTTTATGGCTGTTTTACAGGTCATTCTAGAGTAAAAGAATAATGACTAAAGGTTTTGATATTGTTATGTACAGCTTGCTTATGCAGTGGTGGTAAAGTATACTTTCCACAAAGGCTGTCTTGAGTCAAACGGACCCTTAGTTCAAGCAAAAACAATACCTGCCTTAATTACTCTTCAGACCCACTTAAACCGGTACCTTACACCCTCTTCAGCCCTCATCTTTTTAGGCCAGTATTGTTGTTGTTGTTTTTTGACATGCAGTGAAAATTAGTGACAGCGCGGAAATGGGTCAACATTAAATTTCTTAACAAAGTTTCTGCCTGCTGACAAAATAAAAGGATTTTCAGACTGGAAAGTGACCTCAACCAAGGTAATGACAAAAGTGATTTAAGCCCAATACAGTTTTTATTTGAATACTTGGTTAAAGATGCAGAAAACCCGATTGGGTTCATGTGCCAGTCTACGAATTTGCATCAAATGACAAAAGTTTTATGGCTACTAACCCATTGGGTTAGTAGCCAAAGAAAGGGACACACAGGATAAAAGGGTGCCCCTACCGCTGCAAACCGATGGTCAATTAACTGAAAGTTACCCTTTTATTTTCAAAAGAGTGTGACTTGAAAAACTTTTCAAATACAAATATAAATTACATTTCAAGTTCTGAAATGTTATAACCGTATTAGCTGATCCAAAAACAAACCAGTTGCTGATCCTGATGAATGGATGGAAGCTTTGCTTTGAGGTTTCATAGGGACCACGTTTCTAAAGCAAGGCAGCAAATCAGAAGCACATTTTGTTTGACGTGGGAGTAAAGCTATCGTCATCAAAAAATCAATCTAAGCAGTATCACAATCACACCGGACTGATTGGATGCAGGGTTTAGGAGATTAGAGATATGCATTTAAGCCCTGCATGCAAATAACAAATGTGATCATTTGAATAGGAATGGGGTTTTATTGGCAGAGTTTAGGAGATTACGCTGAGAAACGCAAGTACAAAAACGTGAATCAGCCAACAGTTGATTTCTCATCACAGCATTTAATAAAATTAGAAGTAGGTCAAACTTAAAATGTGCTTTTCTACATGGAAATTATGAAACAAGCGAGAAACGCTCAATAAATGCAACTGATAGTGTGTTTCGTTTGCTGCTCGAGCTTTCAATACCTCATACATGTTTTAGGAAAACCCTTTTTAATACAAATGACCCCGAGGTTAACTAGCGACATATTGCAGTGGTTTCTCCTCCATCTTGGCAGTGACCTTTTTGCTGCTCCGCTCAGCTGTTGAGCAGAAAGTTGGAAGACAGCAACATCTGGCAGTGCCACAGATGTTAAAAACCTGGTGAGGGCTGGACTGACCATGACGTAATGTGTGGGAGGACAGAAAAAAAAAGAAAACACGCCTGGGACTGAGCAGTAATGCTGTTTTTCCTCATTATCAAGCGTGCGCATTCAATGTGGAGGGTGGTGGTGTTGTGGGCTGGGGATATGGCACCATTTCAGGAACAGAAAACCTCCTTCCTATGCTTCCTCAACACTGATTGCGAGAGTTCGCGCAGATGGGATACATGTGTGTGTGTGTGTGAAGAGGCCAATCACTAAAAGTCGATGGATGTGTTTTTTCCCCCCTCTATCAAATAAAGGCAAACCTGTTTGTTTACACACGACACAAACATTTTCCGTGTAATGAACCAAACAAAATAAAGCATAAGTGATGCAAGTATCTGTAAACCTGTTTAAATCATTGCTAATTCCACTTTTGCTCCAGGGCACAGCTGAGCGGTCAGAATATTGTTTTCTTTGGATTCCCGAAAACACATATAGGGAAACAAACAGATGAGATCGACTCAAAGCATCTCAACCTGCTGGAGGATTATGTGACACATTACAGTGCCTGTTTAATATAATAATAAAAAAATCTCAAAAAGAGTTTGGAAGTTGACAGAAGTAAAAAATGTCCAACAAAACCACTTATATTTCACCTTTACCTTTTTCCCCCAACACAATTACTGTGCATGAAATCTATCCTAAAATAATAGACTTCCCGTAGCGCTTAATCAAAATGTGAAAGACAAGAGAGCAAGACATTTTACACTAAACCCAAGACCAAATAATAAAGTTCAAAACACAGAAACTTTCACAAACCAAGCAAGCAGAGTAATCTTGTTTTTATGTTTGTAAAGAAAAATCTAATTTCTCTTTGGATCACATAAAGTTCCCTTTTATCATAAAAATCCAAAATATGTGGAGTTAGCTAAACTTTATAGAGCTTTTAACAGGCTCTGTATACTATGATCATGTAAGTCTTAAACAATTTGTGCAAAAATACCCAAAGCTGGTCCAATGTAAAACAAACTAACATGTCCACTGGTCAGCACGGCAGAAGATCGGGGCTGCTGCGGGCCAAACCATTTTTTGTATTCAGTTAGAAAACTAAAAATGGTTCATTTTTGGTGATTGAAAACATCATGACTGAATTGAAACTAACACAAATGAATGTTCTTACAGTACATAGCTATTTTACGCCTCTCATCTAAATCTTACATGTAATGATTCACAAAAGACTTGGACATAAATTAAAGGTTACATTTTAGAAAATGGTTTACCATTGCATTGAAATATTAATTTATCTCAAGGCCATTTTTAACCAGGAGCGTTGTGGTCCGAGGTGTGAGAAAAAGCGAGACACTTGTGACCTCCAGATGGCCACACCACAGTGAGAATGGGAGTTGAAACATTTTCGCATGTTTGCTTTCTTTACTCAGTCTGCCGTCACAGATATGCAAATATACCATACGACATGGTTTATCTTGCTGGAAAACGTCTGGTGGGTCCAAAACAACAGACATTCAGATGTCTTAGTTCAATTCTAGCATCCGATTTCCTGCTAATCCGACATATCTGAGTCCCTACTAAGTACTTCACGATCATTGTCGCCAGGTGGGATTTTCCTATCAAGAAAACGTTGAATTGTCTGTTATCTAAACTCAAGTCTCAATACATGTTATTACATAATGTCACTTCACACACTTCCAAGGAGCTTAAACCTGACAACAAACAGATCTTGCAAATTCTTGCAAACCGTGAAATTTGCAGTCTAAGTTTTTCATAAAGGCTACAAGGATAAGTCAACATTATTGATCATGTTGACATTCAAAAAATGTCTATACGTATCTTTTATGATCGGCTAATTGCCTTCATATAATTCTCATTTGAAGAGAACGTTTTTATTTTACGGCCTGGCAATGTGTTTTGTTGCAACGCAGTTTGGAACAGGAACTTTAGGAGGCAGTTTTTTTTTTTTCCGTGTCTCCTGAGTGAGAACAGTCTATGTAGGGAGAGGAGACCACTCAGGTGAAGAAATGGAGGAAACAGCAAAAGAGAGGAGGAGTCGCGAAGCTAACAGAGAGGTTTAGAGTGAAACCGAAAACATTCAAAAGCATGGCAGAAAGCTGCCAAGCTACCGACTTTTAGGTTGTACAAAGTTGAACTAGCATATCACTACAGCTTCGCATGAGCACCGAATCCAGGCGAAAAATGTATTCCCTGTATCATTCAGACCTAGCAGCTAATTAATCCTGCTGACATATGTTTGCTTGAAAGTATGAAATGTGCTAAATTACAGTAGTGTGCTAAACAATGCATTAAGTGAACAGGGGAGCTGCTCTTAAATCTGTCTAAAAGACACTTTTACTGTTTGTTTAAAGGGCACAGGTTTATATTATGCTTTGTGTTGAAATGCTCTCTATATTGATATAAACCCTAGATACTTTGATTAAGGCCAAACTGTATTTAAAAAGGTTAGCTTTGATGTGCCCAGCGATAAAATAAAAAAAAATTGGTTTGATTGGTCGACGAATAAAAAAAAAAAAAAGATAACTAATTGATTATTTAAAAACAACAGCAGCTACTGTGATGGTTGTTGCGCTCCGACTGTCTGTGTCGTGTGACCGGCTCTGTGTATACTGAGCTGAGGAAGTTGTGGCAACCGTCAAAGCAAAGTACTTTCTTTGTGAACCTGGGGGAAAAAACACTATTCCTGTATGTTTTGGCTGAACGATTTACTTGACAAGTTCCCAGAGTTTCAAAAAGTCACATTAAAACATAGAGTCAATGATAGCATTTTTCATAACCTCTAAGAATCTTGTTTTGGGAGCAGAATTTGAGGGTTAAACTACAGAAACTGAGACTGGAAAATAGGATTTAAAAGAAAAACTGAGTCTGCTCCACCAGTAATTTAACTGATGAGTAAATGATGTCTGCAAAGCCATAGAAAAAATGTAACACTATAAGAAGTGTTTTGTTCTTAGCTGTTCAGGTCAACAAAGTGTTAAAAAGCAATACATTTGGCAAACTGAAACAACAGGTAAAGGCTAATGCTAGACGGCAATCTGAGGGGGCTAATTCATTAGTTAAAATAGTTTTAGACTAATATTCGGCTAATCCTGTAATTAATCAGCCGGCTGTCAGAGCTCAAGGCATGAACGTGACACAGAGGAAGCTGGAGATGTGTTTATGTCGATATGTACAAGAAATCTACAACTTTGATTTGAACGTCTGACATTTGAGCTCAGTAGTCACAAAAACCAACAAACAATAAGGTTTCCCGCAAAGGTAAAGATGCCACTTTAACCTCTGCCTCATTTTGTCGATTTAAAACCCAAAAAATACTTTATTTTACATAACAAATCGACAAGGAGTCGCGCAGAATTTTGAAGCGGAAACAACATGAGGCAAGGTCTTCCACATTTGTTTTACAAATAAAATATAAAAAATTCAAAGAGCAGACATGTAGATGGAGTCAACCTCCTTCACTCTCCGCCAAATAAAATCCTGTGCAAGTGATCACTTGACATTTACCAAATCCCTCAGTGAAACACGATGGTGGCGGCATTTTGCTGTGGGAAAGTATATCTAGAGACGACTAAATGCTTTATTGCAGAGATTATGTCAGGGTATAAAAGTTAAGGGAATTAATACAAATGCATGCTGATGTCTATTATAGGAAGGATTTGGGTTGTTAGGGGGTGAACGCTGTTGCGAGGCACTGAAATACATTTCAGAGTAAATAGATAATACCAAAACAGTATCATAAACAACAACAAAAAGAACCTTCTCCAAGCTGAAGGTTCTCAGTTTAAAGTGGACGTCAGTCTGCAGAGGCACCTCGGCTGCCGTGATTGTCCCCTTCCCCCGCCAAGCCCCCTCCTGTCCACTTTAACGTCTCCCTCCGCCTGCCCAGTAACTTGCCCACACATCTTTGCATCTTGGCGTCAGTCTGCATGCCTGTCATTTTGTGTGAGTCTCCGCTGTCCTGACTGTCTGGTGTGCGGTGTCTTGGAGGCAGGGAAGGCGGCGAGGGAATGTACTGCTCCCATATCTCCATCTCGTGCTGGCAAACTGGGCCCCAGAGGAAGAACGTTTCAGGTGTTATCCGCACATAATGACATGCAGGCCGGGTGTACACACATTTAACAAGCACGGCTTTAAAATAATCTACAAAGACCGAGCTAGTCTAATTTTTGATCAAATATATGCGAATTAGCTAGAACTGTGGATCTTAAAACTCTGGTGACATTTGGATATCAGCAAGGACAAGTACAACTTGCAAACCTTTACTTTTCTCCTTTTTTCATCGCCTCTGAGACTGACACCCCTGGAGGGTATTGAGACGCAGAGCAGAAGAGAACCGCCTTTGCGCTTATTTCTCTCGAACATAGCATTCCCAGAATAAATCCAGACATCTTCCGCCAGTGAGCAGTGAGATGGCAAAGGCCTCAGCGTGCTAACTCCCCCTCACTTGCCAATTTTACGCTCTTCTTTGAGCTGCCACGAGCTTCCAATGGAAACCCGTCAACACCCAAAATAAGCACGCCGCCACCACCGCCGGACTGCACTCGTGTTGCGACGTACGTGCACTCACAGCCCGAACCAACAGATAAGAGGGGGAACAAAAATAAATAAATGTGTTTGATGCAAATGCAGTAAAACACATGTAGGATGTTACATGGCGCCGACCGTATACATGCCTAGATATGCCGAGAAAGTGTTGAAATCTATCCAGGGATAACTGTGACCAACACTTATTTAGATAAGAGATCATGCTCCCTTTGAAAGCGCGCACAGGGTCTAATAGTCAGAGCGGGGTGCGGGTGGTGGTGGTGGGGGGCTCGCTGTGCCATCTTTGATTGGAGTGGAACATGACACTCAGGGGCTGTCGGAACTACAGCTGAGGCTCATCGCAGTTCGGCGTGACTCCGAGAGCCGGGAGATCTTCTGCTCTGGCGCAGGTGATGCCCAACTCACACTGGATTTGAACAAAAAGCTGCTGATGGGAAGCAGAGGTCGCACCTTAAAAAGCCAGAATTGGAAATGCAACACAAACATAAATCATAAAAGCAAATTAATTTAATCTAAACCGATCAGTTAAATTTGACACTGGATAATCACCTCCTTGACAAGTGTACTTAATACCACTTGTTCCTGCTTGTGTCTAGATTGTCGATATACATTCAGCTCCAGTTCTTCTTAAGAGGAGAAACACATTATGACAAATTATGGTACGAGCTGGTTCAAAACGATGATCTCTTTTGTATCACTGCAGCTATTAATCAGTTGGATTCAGATTTGATTCAGATTCAAAGAACTGACTGAAATCATTGATCACCCTTTTTTCTTCTGATTAACAATTGACACAAAACAGAGTCCAATTTCTGTTCACCTCTCTTCAAAATACGAACGATGAGACACTTCCATTTAAGCAGGTCAGATGTGTGTTGAGATTCATGCATCGGGAAATGGCTTTAAAAAAATAGCTGACTTAAATTTGTCCATATCTTTAGACTAAACCATTAATTACAAGAATAGCACAAACCGAACTGTGACTCTCATGGCCGGAGTGTCATGGCTGGTGTCCGTGCAAAGTGGGCAGGACGGGTCAAAGTCAGAGTTAGCACATTTCTTCATCATATACTTATTTCTTGTTCAAACCTTAAAAGGTCCTATAAGCTACTGTCTAATATTTCAAAAATAAATGTCATAACTGATTTATTTTTACAAAGGAACTGCAGAAAAGCAACAGTTAAGAAAGTTTGCATTTTCCTATATGGTTATCAAGTTATATGAATGTGACGTTGCTGAAAAAGACGATTGATCATGTCCTTCCTTTACCTTTTCAAATAGTTTTACTCAAAATTTAACTTTATGTACCGTACCATAACTGACAATTTAAACTTATTCATACTGTACCGAAGCAACATGTGGAGGTGATTGAGCTTTACCATTGATAAGGAGCTATTCTCTTATATTTTAAAAAGTCCTACTTAAAATAGTTTTTATTGCTACAACAAATAAATAGAAAGGGACAAATAGGCGACACGTTTTCCTACAGAAAACAGTTACTGTGATGTGATAAACTTAAACTGACTTTGGTTCAAGCACAAGTTAATAATAAAGTACATCATTTTTATTTCATATAGCAAAAGTGTTTCAGAAGTTTAAACTTTCTCAGCTCTTTATCCCCTGCAGGGTTCCCTGTTCCAAGCACCTCACATAACCTACCCTCAAACTGGAAAATACATGCGACTCACTGCAAGCAGGAAACATTGTTCTTAAGACTGTTGTTGCTTGATCTCGATCAAACATAGACTTCAAATACACGTGTAAGTCTCCTACTTAGACTGGAACCGTTTTTTTGTCGTTGTTGTTGTAACAATTAGCTGTCAAACATTTCTTTACCAGACAGATGCGCAATGGTTTTTCAGAGGAAACAAGGAGAGTTGGAAATATCATTAAAGCATTCTATATGCTTTTGTTTAAATGAAAAGACAAACAAATAACCCAAAAAACAAGACCAGGTTATTTTTTTGAGAATGAACATGATATTTTAGCTACATAGTCTTAAAGAAAACCAGGAATCCTGTTGTTTTTGTTTTTAGTGAAATAAAATGAGCGATTTTTTTAAAATGAAGACGTTTTGTTTACCGTAGAATTATTAACTTCTGTTTTGATTAGGTTGAGATGTTTTAAGGTTGAGATGTTACAATAACGTCCAGGGAGATCAAAAACACAATAGCCCTTCACTTTAGCGCTGATGGTAAGGAGATGTTGTTGTCGTTGACAACTAAGATCATCAGGCTGTGCTTTCTGTGTTTACGTTCCGTTTGTATCTGGAAAATCAATCTTTTTGATTTTGTCCTGTGTGCTTAAAATACTGCCAAATAACGTAGAAAGAAAACTTACAGAAAATACCCTAATATCTAGGACTTATAGTTAAAGCTTAGACATGCTTAATCGGTTGTTAGTCTAACAACTGCTGACCAGGACCTTGTGACATTTCATTAATCCAAGATCTCCTCGTATCCGAATATAGCTACATAACTCAAATGTATCTGCTATTTACACCTTTAATACGTTTAGGAACCTCTCATTACAATGGGCCATACTCAGCACATCAGGACAGGATAACTAACCTTTTAGCCTGCAAACACGAGACCAAGCTGTCGCAACCAATCACCATCAGAAAGAGATCGTAGCGAGGCCATTAGCTGTTTGCAGCATAGATTCAGTCCGGGTCAATTAGATCAGTGGCCACTCTACTCGTTTGTGTTCACGCCTATCAATGTATTATGCAATGCAAAAGTGACACTTTTATACACAAAACTTTGTTTCCCTTGAGATGAAACGTCTGCCACCAGGGCCAGGGTTAGTTAGGTGACAGAGCGTGATGGAGGTAGCAGGCAGGAAGTATGGAAGGCCATTTAGATGAGCAGGAGTGTCACAGAAGAGAAGGACAGTGGCAGGCAGAAAGTGGGGGAAGGAGAGGGGTACAGTGTGCCACACTGACACCTGGTGCTGCAGAAGACAGCTCTGCAGCCAGATGGACCTCATTATACGCACACACTCATACACAAACAAACCCACACATGTATGCTGTCATACAAACACATACTGTATACATATCCACAATTACTGCCAATCCTATTCCACAAACTCCATCACACTGTTTTGTTTCAGGTTTTTGTCGCAAAAAGCAGCCGGCTTAAGAGTTGTACAGCACTGAATCAGACTAAGTTAGCCCCGCTAGAGGGAACCGCGATGTGCAGTGCATCATTTTGAATAACACAGTTATGTTACTGTGGCAGGTTGAATCAAAGTTCAGGTTGAAATATGTAGGCATGGCACTTGTGTGGTCATAGTGGGCAGATTAAAGAAACTGGTGTTTGCTTACACTGAACATACCCTCCATTTTCCACACCACCTGTCATTTCCCAGCTTGTGCAGCCCACCATATACCCCTACTTTACCAATTCTCTTCAAGGGGAACCACCTGCAAGGGTCCTAATTGTGCTTTTCAATAGGAGTTTGAGTTTGACTCTCAAGACTTTTTTTTTATATTTTTGTTTTCCTCTAACATGAATACATTTTTGTGTCTTACTTGGAGGCCTGCAAGGTCTGAGCATTCAAAATCTGTGAGATTGTCTGTGCTGCTCTGAATTAAAACAGCTGAAGCGGCTGTTTCACCTCACTAAGCAAAAGTAAATTCTAGCCACCTTACCTCCAGCGCAGCAGAGGGTTTCTTCTTCAGCTCCTCACATTTGCGAAACTTGCAGATCTGGTGGCCTGTTTTTCTGTTTCGGCAGCTGCTGCACTGCTCGCAGTTAATCCGCCGTCGGCACGGCGGACACATGCCGCAGCGTTTCCGCTTCTTTTTGCCGGAGTTGATAGCAGAAGCCAGCTCGCCCTGTGCCGGGTATTCGGTCAAGCCAGCCATATGAAGCGCGCTGTCCGCCAGAAAGACTCCAGCCGGTGTCATGATGAAAAGCCCCGGATTGAAGGGGAAGCCGCTCCCTACTCCATATGGGAAGTCAACGGGACCACCTACGGCGTCCGTGACAGACGTACCCTCCAAGTCGCTAGCCCCCGAGCCTGCGTCTCCGCCGCCAACTCCCACTCCCATGCCCCCAGGCAGGAGCATGTGCTCCATGCCGGCTCGTTTTAGCAACGCTGCTGCCTGGGCGAAGTGTAGCAGGCCATTCTGTCCCTGCAGAACCTGTTCTAAGGTTCTGTCCAACTTGGCTGCTGTCAGTGTGGAGACAGTGGCTTGGGGAACTGAGGGTAGTTGAGGCTTAGCCGTGTGGCTCTTCGTCGAGCTATTGTCCGTGTGTCCATTGGTGGTGGCTGAGGAGACCGCTGTGTATTGAGATAGTGTACGAGATTTCTTAAGGCTCTTGCTGAGGGGCTCGCTGATGATGCCACTCCGATTTCGGCGCTCTATGACAGGAGAGTCCTGTTTGCAGGTACTCCGCTCCAGGTCCTCTGTCTGGGGTCCCTCCGACAGCCCACTAGACATGGTCCAGTGCGTACGTGCCTGGGTTGGGGGTGAGGGTGGAAAGGGGAAAGGGGTTGCACCGGTGAGAGTGTTGCTTGACGTTAGCGGACAGGTCGGCCAGTCAGCAAGAGACAGGCAACAAAGCCTTCCTCCTCCTTAGAAGCACAGCCCTCATCCACGTTCTTCCATTGGCTTTCAAAAGCTTTACGGGAAGAGAAGAGAAAAAAGGGGTTACTATGCATTTATATTCACATGAACTAATGTCTTTGCAGTGATTTTCAGTGTTTATATGATGTTTAAATTAACATTTTTCCTAATTTTGCTAATGTAATTTTATGGGTATTCCAAATTTTGATGTTTTTATAGTTATCTAGTTAGAATTTTGTTAGTTGAATTTCCAATTTTTGTCCTGAAGCTGAACTTTAGTCATGCGCATGTAAGATGGCATTTAAAAATGTCAACTAAAGTTTTACAGTCAGTGTTTTTTGCACCTTTATACATTTTTTTTGCTTTTTTTGTCTTTTTTGCTTTAATCAGACAATTACAATAATGGTGCATAAAGTGTGGTGAGAAAATGTTTAGAGCCTTTTGGGTTAAAAGCTGTTATCTGTAGCTGTTAAGAAGCAGATCTGAGCAATCTGAGCACAAATTAGATAAATTAGGCTGAAAACATGGGGAGCTATTCGGGGTACAATAGGAAACAATTTCATCAATATGTCAATATCAATATATGTTCACACACATTTTAAACCTTTAATAACCCACATGTAATATTCTAAATCATAAACCAGTGATGAAAAAACCAAATACTGACTATAAAAGGTTAAGTTGCATGTTACCAAACCTTTATATACTAGAGTTCTGTATAAAACATTTGTAATGCAGATTTGAGGCAACATGTCCGGTTTAATAAGCTGTAAAGAAACATATGAAAAAAATGAAAGACAAGAAAGTTTTATTAGGAGCGCTGAAAACTCTCACCAAACTTTAAAAGTAAAAAGTATTTGATGAAAATTCTGCCCAAGAACAACAGCTTCTATAACACCTCTAATTTTTTTTCTTACCAAACCAATCCATTAATCAAACTTTACTCACCCCTGGCTGATGAGGAAACACCTGCTCCCCTGCAGCTTCTCTGATTGGCTTGTAAGGAAATTACAAGGTGGGGAGCCAAGTCCCTGCTACTTCAATATAATAAAATCTAATGAATTAATTTGTAGTGAGGTCAATAATTACTTTGATAAATCACTTCCTATTACAGACAAAGGAGTGCTTGCATTGTATTCCAAAACAGTTTTTGTCTTTATCTGGCAGGAAATATCAGCGGCGCCAATCAAACGTTTGGACACATGACTGGATTTCCAAACTTTCCTGCAGTTCTACTTCTCCTCTCAAGATTTCAGTAAAGTTTTTCACAAACTATTCTTTACCAAACACAAATTTTGCGACACTTTCTCTGCATCTGGACATTTTCATAAAAATAATGTATGTATGTATATATATATATACACGTCTTACATGTATGTCCTACAGATCCAGAAATGACAAACTTCAAATTAACTTCCAGGTTGGTTAAGTATTAACGAGCTATTTCATTGCATTTAAAAAAAAATACGGAACACTTTTAACAATTTATTGTGAGATTTTCATAAACATTTCTTTTGTTTATAAAAACAGGTCAATTTAAGAGATATTTCAATAAGACTTTGAATGCTGAAATATCAAAGAGCTTCCTTTTAGTTTAAAAAAACTAAAAAACTGTGATTTCTGTCTGGAGCCAAAAAAAAAAAAAAAAAAACACACAAAGGTTCACGGCTTTAAGAAATGAGTGTTCTGATTCGGATAATCAAAAATAGGTTATAAATAAAAAGAAAATAACCTAATTCTTCAGAAATTCCGTTTTTCATAAAATCTTTGTTTCATTATTCCATCGTTGAATAAACTTTATACTAAGTATCCTTTTCACATGCTGATCGAAGCTTGGAACGTGTATCTCTTCTATGCTGTGTGGAAACCCCCCTTACTTTATACGGACACACTGTGGAATTAAGACAAGCTTTTTTATCTGACCTGTCCCTAAAGTGGAACGCTGTGGAATTGGTCACCTCTCCATCTGTTTCCATGCACTTTGGGTCTGTGTATGGTGCAGAACAGATGGGATGTGCGTCACATTATCTTGTACATTTAGGAAAAAGTTTGGAAAGTTATACTTATATGTCAAATACAAACAAGTGTACAACTCTTTTGAATAATTTGGAAGGGCATACCAAAAAAATAAACTATATTTAGCTGGCTTCATCAGATTAAATTAAGGAAATTCATAATGAATCTTACTCGTAGATTAAACAAAGTTGTTACCAAGACTGAGAAAAATAAAGACATTTTTATATGTCGCTGCTACTTTTCTGACCCCTCCTTGTAAATAAACAGGCGCAGCAACTCCCACAGAAATTTTGAGGAAATGGCCGAGCAAATCCTTATAAGGGAAACAAAGGCATAGAGGAGGGGGGGGGGGGGGGGG
>JAVLVB010000780.1:1263166-1275927 GCA_032876305.1 Orestias chungarensis | reverse complement strand
TGACCCGGGTCTGGGTTCCAGACAGCATCCCCGTGCTACAAGATTCTGAGCTCAGCTGCGGGTGAAACTGTGCTGGAAAGCAAAACCTGGAACCAACCAGCTCCAGCTGTATATCAGGAGATATACAGCTGGAGATAAAATATACATTTAGTGTGGAACAAAGAAATCGGAATTAGACGATTTCGTGTTTCATCTGGTCTCTTGAGAACCTTTCTATCCTCCAAAAACAAAACTCTGAACAGTGTTTTCATTCAACATTTATGTTTTTTAGTAATGGTAAAAGTAAGTGAATAAATATAACCTAGTCTTTCTCCTGCAGGAAAAAAAACACAACTAAACAATACAGGCTATAATTTTGCAATGCTGTTAATCTTTTGACCATTAAACACTTGTCATTTAAGAAGTAATTGACAATTATCTTTTAATGTTTTTACATTTGATTGTGCTAGCTTAATACCTATTGAGAGCTACTTCAATTATATCTATTAATTGACAACATTTTTTTTAACCTATTATAAATATAAATTATGTTGTCTTCTGCTGCACTATATTAGGAGGATTCTCTTTTCACCACTCTGAATCTGTTATCATAAATAATCTTTTTACATTCTATATCTTTAAGATAGCATGTTTTAAATCTATGTTTAAAACCTGTGATCTCAATTTAAACAGGATTTGTGTTTCAAGGTATTTGAAACACAAGGAATACGGTGCATAAAACAAAGAGATGCTGCAGTTAGTGAATTCTTTAGTTAACAGAGCATGATATACTGTAATTTCAATTAGTAGATGTTTAGTGTTTTTGAGGCGTGTTTTACTGCTACTGGCAGTAATATTAATAAAAACATTTAAAAAACAGTGTTATTCGGTCAAGTCTCGGACCAACGTTCTCGGTCTCTGGATCAAGGAGCAACTATTTGTTTTTGTGACTTAAGTGCGACTTAAGACTTAAAAATACTGAGAAAAAAAAAGAAAAAAGAACTTTTTGTTCCTAAAGATGCATCATCAGCAGGTCAATCTTCAAGAGCAT
The DNA here is from genome assembly GCA_032876305.1 of Orestias chungarensis. Classification (NCBI taxonomy): domain Eukaryota; kingdom Metazoa; phylum Chordata; class Actinopteri; order Cyprinodontiformes; family Cyprinodontidae; genus Orestias; species Orestias chungarensis. The sequence continues at coordinate 1,274,897 of JAVLVB010000780.1, read as the reverse complement.
AAAAATATTCAAATTAAACGTAAACCTGTACATGTATGTTTTTTCGGGGACGACAGTAACATCAAACTACAGTGACACCACTGCTAGTTTTCCTGTTATGGTGAGACAGAGCTGGGTTAAATGTGTCAAAGCTATTAAACTATGCACACTTAGCCAACTTGATTCAACCATTTAACAGGAGAACAATAGCAAACATACTGTGTACCCCACCAGGAAATAGTTTGGACACATACTCCTTTTAAGAGGTTTAAAATCAGTGATTCCTATATAGGTTCAGAATCCAGGTCTTGAGTCTTGATGGTAAACCAAAAAAGCTAACCCCAGATTTAGACTCAACGTTGGTGACCTGACGTGAATAACAGTGCAGCAGCATGAACTTTGAACTCCAGGCTAAGTAACACACTTTGTATGTTTCTTTGCATAGTTCATCTTACTTTTTTACTATTGTAAATACCAAGCAATACACAAGCACTTTAAAGCTGCGGACTTCAATTTGATTCAGTTTGTTTATATGGCGCCAATTTACAACACGTCTTCTCAAGGAACCATACAAGAAAATCATTTCATTCCTATCAAAAATACAAGATAAACAAATCCGTTTAAAAAGTTTCCAGTATAAGGAAACCCAGCAGACTGCATCCAGTCAAAGACCCGCAGGATTCACCGAAACGCAAGTGTTGTGTTGACTTTTTGGTGTACTCGCTGTAGCATTTATTAATTTATTTCAGCATTGTATATGGAGTCAGCATTGGTATAAGGCCTTTCTTGAATGAGATAATATGTTAATGTTTGATCAGTTTAGAAAATGATGAACAGTAAAATGTTTAAATATCGCTTTGAAGACTTTTTTTTAAGTCTCAATGTGCAAAACAACAATAAAAAGTGCCTCCAAAGCCAAGATATTCATGTACTATATTTGGGCTTTTTGTCTAGGATTTACTGATACGTTGTTAATAAATAATGTGAGAACTGTATTAGCTTTGCTCCTATTCTACCATGCTGTGGTCTATCAGTCACCCTCCTTCCATCGTAATAAACCTTGAGCATGGCATATAGTCTCTGGTTAATCACTCTCCCCTACTTCTAACACCCTGGCCTCTCAGCTACCAACGGCGCATCATTTACAGAGAAACCTCATGTCCTCGCGTGAACTTTCTCCTAAACTGCCGCTGCATTTTAAAGAGAGCATGGGTGTCATGTTGCGTACACAGGATAAATGATGTGGCTTAATCTGAGTGGCATGCTCACTACATTTATTGGAGCATATAACATATAAAGAGTGAGTAAACTCTGTTTAAGCAACAGATTTTCTTGAACTAGCAGCCACACATTAAATCCAACATCAGGCACGTTTCTTGCGCATGTTTCATCCAAACATGTGTAGCAATCAGCTGTTCTTGACATTGCAGTAGTTCTTTCCTTTTTGTTTTTTTTATTGTAAATCTCTCTGCGAACAACATGTAGACCTGGATGAGAGCACAGAGATAAAGACCAATGTATAAATGACCTAGAAGATCAATACAGTCCAGCAACTGCGCAAGTGAATCATTTTTACGGAACGGTGAGATAGCTCAGCTCAAAACTGCAGAGCCTTAGTGTGTTGTGAGAATCCTATTTTAGCATCAGTAAAAATAATCGGTGATCCGTTCTGTAAACTAAGATATATGGGATGGGAAACAGTGACAGTTTAGAGAAGCTGTGTCATAATTTAACAACTTCCCTCCACAGTTCGAAGAAAGCAAGTTCAATTTTTCTTTTTCTTTTGTGGCACTACTGGCATAAATGTTATGTGTCTCTCCCATCTGTGCTTATCTGTCTTTGGGTTTAGTGGTAGATGGAGATATGAGCTCTGAAGGTCTCTTTTAAACATAAATGAAACATTCTGCAGTTTTTAAGGAAACACCTGAGGTCTGCAACCTTCACAAAACCCCAAGAACCATTTCTGCTCGGAGTCCAACTAAATACAACAAAGTTAGTACTACAAAGGTTACATTAAATAAATATGTAGCCTCCGAAAGTGGTTGCCATTTAATGTCATCTGTGGTCAAAAGTTATTTGAACAAATGATAAGCCAAGTAGATATTAGCAAGATATTACTGGTAATTTTAGATTTATTCTGTCTCAGGAATCCAATAAAATTAGGCAAAAAAAGTTGAAAACCTACAATAATAACTAATAAATAATAAATGAATAAAAATAAAAAGCTATGCAGAAACTCTGTCTGTACCTATGAAGATCCAATCAATGCAGCATTATGAATGTTCGGGGCTGCTTTTATGCCAGGATAGTTGAATTCTCTCTTAACTGGACCACATGGGAACAGTAAGACATTCTGTTACCTTTAACCCAAAATGATCTGGTAATCATTAGCACTAAAATTAAAAATATATATATTTACTCTAACCAGCAGAAGAACGCTACATTTTACAGCTTTCTTTGAAAGCACAAACTATACAGCAGGGATCTACAAGGTCTACTGTTCTGTAGACTTTAAATGCAATCTCCTTTCGACACACCTGGTTCAAACGAAACGAAGGACACTCATACTTCTAAGATGTAACATGCTACCTTTCGCCATGAACAAGGAGAGCATGTTTTGTATGACACCATGCGCGGCAAGATAAATCTCATAGCAGGTTTCATTTTCACTATGCCTTGACAATCTTAATGTTATTGGAGTTTTGTTTGTATTTATTTAGCCATATGTTATTTGCTGACATTTTAAACATCTGATCTATGAAATGTACACTTCTAAAAAAAAATGTATGCAATTACATGTACAAGTAATATAAGTGATACAGACACATATCCTGTTACACTAATTTAACTGTTTTGTTATATCCATTAACTCCATAGCCATTAATCTGAGCTCACACACACACAGATACAAACATGAGTTAATTTAAGTGATACGATTTGCATGAACGTTGCAGCTCAGTTTCAGTTACCTAATATTAACACCAGGTTAAACCTGCCATAAAAAAAGGTGTTTGAACTTCATCCTCAAACAGTTGATAGGACTCTGACATCTATTTCTGTAATGTTAAACTAAATCCAGTAAATAGTTATCTGTGTTTTGAAAACAGCAGAACAAGCAAAGTAAATTTAGTTTATTTAATTCATCTGTAACAATGATTTAATAGCCTGCCATATAGTTCAACTTCTGACTATTATGCAGATCAGAGTATATTTGTTTACCTCTTTTGATAATGAGTGACCTTCTAGCTTCATTCTGTAGGTTGTAATTATTTTATTTTGCCCCACTTAAAAGCGTCTAGTGACACATCCTGTGACTTGAGGACAAAGAGTCCCCGGCACAGCGCACAAGTGCAACTCAAGGCTTATCCCAAAGTTTACGCATCACATTATCCCCCTTTTCTAGAAGGAATTCAAACATCAGTGGATTTGTTGTACACCAATGTAAAATGATGGCAGTGTAGTGCAGGAAGAAAAATACTATAGATTTTGTCTCAGAAAAAAAAATATTTACACTTACTCAATCCACTCAATTTGTCCCTCCGTTATTTTTAACTACTACTCCTCGCAGTCATAGGCTGAGACACGGAGTATACCTGGACGGGTTCTAGGTCCATCACCGTCTGCACTGTAGCTTTTTTTAACAGTTTTTTTTTTATTCACACTGGTTTGTAAGCAAACATATAAACAACCATACTCTTGATTTTGCAAAGTCCTGTAAACCAATGAAGAAGCCCATGTTTATCGTAGCATCTTTCAGCCATAAACTAGATGACAAACTCAAACACAACTGTGTTTAAGTTTACCATTCAGTTAAAATATGCTTTAAAAGAAAAAAAAAATCAAACAAAAAACATCCGTGTGCATCAATACATATCAGCCAGTTACTGATAACTGATAAATAATTGGCTGTTTTGTATAGATGTTGCTATCAGCTAAATTAATATGTGATATTAGTAAAATAATCCAGCATTAAAGTAAGTGACTGTCATTTCAAAGGTGATTGACTCCCTGAAATATTGATTAATTGAACAGTCCTGTTAACTAAAGTCACAAACTAAAGCTGATTTTTTAGCGAGGTGAAATTATTTAAAGAATTTAATAAAATCCCTTTTTCACCGAGCTTCAGATGGCAAATTACAGGCCTAAAAAATGGGTTTTGTAACCTCTTGAGTACGGTGTAGAAATACCTGCAAGTAAGAATGAAACATTTATATGTTCTATCATACTAGTACTCTTACACTTGTAATAAATGTATTAAATATAAAGGTGGAGGAATTATTCATGGGGATTTCAGACCCACCTGCTGAGACTTTAACACGGCCATCTATCAAATTAGGCAAAAGAATTCATTGTAATTTGTCACAATAAGATTATCCAAGTCACACATAATTTAAACATGTTTTTTTGTTCTATCTGTATTTATTAAGTTTCTGAGGGTGCCTGGAAACTGTTTTGCCAACGTGTCATAGTTTTGAAAAGGAACGAATAAGTAGGATGCAGTTTTTCAGTGCTTACACATCTGTCATATCTGATATCTTTTTTAAACATTTTGTTTTGGTTTTTATCACTTTATTACATTGGTAGCAATGACGTTCACAGCTTCTTCTTTATTTCCAAGACCGAGAGAATCCATACGCATTTGTGTGTCGGGTCTTATGTCAAAATAAGATTCTTTCATAAAACCATCTAATCTAAATGAAGTATGGGGATCTGTATCTTTTTAAGTATATATGTTGTATGTTTAGGAAAAACAGTATTTAATGCCCGATTTCACTGGACTTTAACGTCTTTATATCATTCTCCTAATATTTAATTTATGTGTATGGAAAACATGGAGAACAGCTTCACAGTACGTAGTATTGAACTTCTAACTTAATAAAACCATAAGTGTTTTTTTTTATTATGAATATTTAAAGGTTTATTTGGAATTACATCAGGGTTAGCTTACATTTGTTTGCTATTGAAATGATCCAAATGGCAATAGGTGAAGTTTGAGGGATAATTGTGTCTTTATTATTATAAAGCAGGAGGCAGTATGAACAGGTATTTATGAGCTATTAACACCCAACAGTCCACAAACTAATGTGCTTCGAAACAGAACAAATATGCAAATCTCTCTGTGACTGAATTACTGTAAAATCTTGCATAAGGTAGACTTAAACAAAGATGGACTAACTTTTAAGGGGTTGTTTTGTTAGTGCCAAATACTGATGAGGAACCTTACAAGAAAAAAAGCAATGCCAGTTGCAACTAATGTTACTATGACAATAGCTTATTTGTATACACATTGAAACTAGAGGGCATTAATCATTCATAAGCTACACCTCCTGTCTTAATTTCACTTCTGAATACGCGAGATAAACGCTCTTCAAGAGATTTGAGTGTCAGACAATAAGTCTAAATCAAGTCTAAAGTCTTCTGTGATCTAAATGTGACTCAAGTCTGGTTTGTTACAGAAGTTAAATGAAATTCTGGAAAATGCCGTCCCAACCAAAGAGCCAGACTTTTTCTGATGTTGAGTAAAAGTGATGTCAATTCTGTTTTGTTGCACCCACCTCTGATTTTAGATCAATTACAATAAAGATTATTTTGGGATATTTGCTCTATGAACATCTTTGCCGAATATTATCAATATTTATTGACACTTACTGCGATCACCAATTTATTAATGCGATTTTATTGTGAATTAGATAATACAGTTGAAGCCATTAGGTTCACAAACCAGAGTAGAGATTTTAAAGATAACTTGTTTAAGATCATGCTAAACACCAGGATAAGGAAGAAACTTATAGTGACTTTGAATGTAAAATTGTTGTTGTTGGAAGGTAGGTGGAATGTCTAAAGATACTAAACACCAAAGCTTAAAGCAGAGGGGCTACAGCAGCGGAGAACCAGTCAAGATCCAACTCATGCAGCTGAGAACAATAAACTGAAGCTACAAATTACAAATATTCAACTTAATAAAACATTAGAGATATTGAGAAATGAATGTAAATTTCAGCTTCAACACCATGAAGATAAATTCAGAATTGGGGGTAAACTATACTAAATCATTGATCCTTGCTTCAAAGCCCTGTATTGATAGTTTAGGTTGATGGAGGTGCTACAATGGTGTGGAGAAATTTGAAGGCACAGTTTGGACCAGAGCATCCGTTCACACTTGCACTTTTCCCAACTTTCTGATGACCAGTTCTTGGAGGATAACGCATCAGATCATAAAACCTAAACCAGTATCAATGTACCTGTGTGGCCTCAGGTCCCCAGGTGACAATCCAACAGATCACTTTCGGGATCCGCCGGAACCAGGGAGTTAAATTAATAGATGTGCAGCTGACAAGTCTGCAACACCAAAATCTTTCCATGGAATGTTTCCAACATCTTCAGTCTAGCAAACAAAGAGTTGTGGCTCTTCTAAAGGCAAAACAGGGTCAAATATCCTGCAGAATGTATCTAATAAAGTTGCAGGTTTGTGAATAAAGATTTTGTCAAATGAAGAAAACTTTTTTTCAGCAATAAGTTCGCTATAAATATGAGCTTTGTGAATTGTGTTGGTGGCTAGAGCCACATATAACCCGTCAGCCTCAGGATGAGTTTCCGTGACTGACGTCAGTGCGTGCGCAGGTTCCAGGTTAGCAGAGCGCCGCGCGCACCCGTCCAAGACTGCCGCGCGCACGCGCAGAGGAGGAGGTTAGGAAGCCTTGTGGCAACAATTAGTTTCGAGCCTCCATCCTTTGTCCAGAACCTGCTGCATCTTCCAAGGCGCGTACACGCACACAGGCGCGCACACGCACAGAGTTGCAGCATTTTTATGTTTTATTGAATTTTGTTATTTGTTTTGTTTGTTTGTTTGTTTGTTTGTTTTGCACGCATCTGGAGATGCAGATATTCTGGTGCCGAGAAAACAACAACAACAACAACAACAGAACATCTGCGGTAAACTTTCAAATGATGCCAACCTGACGACATCTCGCTGAATGCAGAAATGAGCATCCATCCTCTTCAGCGTTTTAACATGTTTCAGTGAAGCAGAATAAAACAATATTGGAATTAAAGGCGAAGCTGAGATGAATTAATCTGATTCACATTACAACTCCTTCAGCTTCAGATTTATTACACTTTAATTATATAATAATAATAATAATAATACAGAAAAATAAAATTGTGTATTATATATTTGTTTGTTGTTGTTGTTGTTGTTCTTTAACCTCTCAAAATACAAACAGACACAACTTTACCTTAAACCAACATCGCATCCCAACTTTCCTCTGACTTCAGCAAACTATGACCCCCCTCATAATCCCACCCCCCCCCCTCTGCTTTCTATATTTCTGCATATTTCCAGCCAGAGTGGGGTTGTTGTTTTTTTTCCCTCCTCACCTACAGAGCAGACCCACGCAGCGGGGAGGCTCCACGGTCCGAGCGCTGCGTGTCTCTCCCAGCCTGCAGATCCGAGCGGTGACAAAAACCCAGCAAGAAGACAGGCGCACAAAAAGCTTCTTTCTCCAAACGCACAATCCCAAACCCGGCGCCTGCTCGCTACTGACAGACGTGATGAGGAATAAAACCAAATAAAATTCAGATCTGGCGTCGCTTCAATTAGAAGAGCGCACTTTCTCGGAGGCTGAGCTTTACGCGTGGGTTCCCCGAGCTTCCTCGGCGCTTGCAGTCCCACCTCTACATCCCCGCTTGCGGAGAGAAACATGCAAACACATTTCATGGATTTTTGGAGCCTCGCAGAAAACCCGGAGTGGATCTCTGTGCGGGATCTGAGCGAAAGCGAGGCTGTTTCAAAATAAAGCTGCAGCCTGACAGAGCTTCTTTTTTCTGACATCTAACATTAAACTACCACCATTTAGTAGTTCATTAATAATTATTAATTAAATGGATTTAACTTCTAAATGAACCTGGTTTAGTGACGTTTAAAAATACAACCCATATGGGCTGTAAATGGATCTCCTAATAGTTTACATAGATTACAGGAGGAGCTTTCCAAACCTTTCCACCTGTAGCTATTCCTGAACATAACAGAACCACAGACCTGACTGTAAGAAATATGTTTAATTATTTCAATCAATTTATTCAATAATGAATATAAATTAACTGCAGAAACTTTAAATGGGTTTTATGAAAACAATATTGTCTAATATAATAATTTAAAATGTATAACGTTTTTCACTTCAGATTTTTAATTTAGCTTATTTCTATAGCGGCATTACAACATATGTTGTATTGTGGCACTTCATTCCAAACACACACACCCCAGTTTACCTTGGATTTGCATCACATCTGGTTTATTTCTTAAATTAATATAAAAGTTTAAAAGCTTAGAAAAAACAACGCAGCATTTAGCATTGCAGCATTTACTCCTGTTGGCAACAGGAAGAAAACTCCAGGAGACCCTTGCTCAGTATGAGCTACAAAAAACTGGAACTGGAACAAAAAAACACAAAAAAGCAGAAGACATAATGTAGATGACATAAATGTTCTTTGTCAGGTAAACCAAATTAAAAGGTTAATAGCAGACGATAGAAAATGTTGCTGGCAGGACCATCATCAGATGTCACCTACAGTAAGGTGTTTCAAGCTTCAACAGAAGCTTCTGTGGATTAGCAACAATAAGATAGGGTCTGTAATTTATTAAGTTTTATTGGGCAATAGGTTTGTTAAGAAAGCAACCTTAGTACATATCCATTTACTAGGAATAGGAAATCACATGTGAATTAGGTAAAGTAATCTAAGGGAACACTGTTTCAAATCATTTGACTGGGATTGGGCCGGCATACTTTTTTAAGGTTTAGTTGATTAATGATGGAACGGATCCTGGTCTAGCTTTGCAAAAGGTTTTTTATATGCGGGTAGACTGTTGTGCCAGGCTAAATAGGTGTTCTCTAGAAGTGAAGAGCAATAGTTGCTTTCGCATTTCCTAGAGTTCCGCTTCAAAGTAGGTATTTACTACCTAAATTGGAACGCAAACATTCAATAAGTAATTACTTTTCTTTTTTTAAGGGGGGGTACTTTGCTTAATGCCAAATGAAATGAGGACATAATGCTTTGAAATAAGGAATAATTTTTATGTAGGGAAGGATATTAGTTCGTTGCACTCCAGTGTGTTTCTTTGGGATACTGAACAGAATAGATTAGAGTCTAATAAACATCTACTATAATGACATTTGTGTTCAGTTTTGCAGTACTTTCCAGTAAAATATAGTCAAAGATGTTTAAAAATTGTCGGACAGGATTATAGGACATTAATATTACTTATTAATACTCCAGTGTCTTAAGTCAGCACAAGGTCTAAAATATGACAATGGGAAAGAGTAGGTGTCTGGAAATTCTAAGCAAAGCTTATTGAGTCTAACAGAGCATTAAAGACTATATTTAGGCTTGTACTTTTAGTGTCAACTTAAATGTTAAAATCTATATAATAATGATATATCAATGTTTAATGCTAAATTGGATGAAAAATCTGGGATCTGGTGTATGATACAAAATAATAAATAATAAGAAGAGAATTTGCTTTAGATTAGATGTTCAAAATAATTATCTCTATTATCAGACAAGGGATAAGTTAATAAATATGAATGAAAAAGTGGTTGCTGCTCCTCCACGTTCCCCAGCACTTCAGAGGAATGTGAAAATTTGAAAAATTTGAAGAGGTTGACTTATTAAAACTGACATAAACCTTTTGCTGCAACCATTTTTCTGAGGCAAAACAAATTAATCTGATTATTAAAAAGCAAGTCATTACCTAATAAATTATTTGAAGGAAGGGATCCTATTACAAATATTACAATATTTAATACTACGTTTAGTGGTACATTTATTTATTTCATGATTATTTATCAATTGATAAAATTTTGTCCCTTTTGACCCTCTATATACCTCAGGTGTCACATTACTATGGCTGTGTTCACTCAGCAGGATAAATCTGTGTTCACTCTGCAGGATGCTTAAATCCCCATTTTCTTTTCTTAAATCCCCATTTTTAACGCGGTTACATTTTTTGCATTTTCACTCATGTTACTAATTACTCTAAAAACCATCGAACTGTAGGCTCATTTTAAGATCCCATAGTGGCGGATATGTGCAGCAGAAAGTACACTTCGCGCAGCAGTGCAACGTTTGTGGGAAAATAAAATTTGGGGGGCATGTCTATAACTATAAAACTCATTCTGTAATCTCCCACAAATGTATGATGCAGGACTACCACATGTTATAAAAGTGTTTTGTTTTTTGAGTATTCATATGAAACATGACCATAAATGTACTGTTAACATGGGCATCATTCACCTTTGGTTATTCATAGTGCTTCTTTCTAAACGGAGTCACAATTTTACCCAAAAGTTGATTCACCGCCTTGCCAGCTCATAGTTCTATTGTGTAGGTAAGTAGCTTGCTCTTTAATATTTTATTATTTCAACCTCATACAGATAAACTATCATTTTTGTATCCATCATACTTACTATAATTACAATGTATAGGTTTTTTTTTCTTGAATGCTTTTTTTTCTACTTTTTTTTTAACGTGTAGATGCATCCCACCTCCTGCACACCTGAATCACATGCACACCTCATTAGTAGGCTTCTGCAGTACTGGAGACATGGGATAGCAGCTCCCCAGGATTGAGATCTAAATTCTGGTATTGGATGAAATGCACTGCAGTCCCTGTGTCTTAAAATCATTAAACTGTGGCAACTTCTTTTTGCGTTTTCAACCTTCCTGAAATACTTTCATAACTTTTGTGACTCTACGTCGAATTACAGCTTGTTGAATAACACATCTGTCATGGCCTGAGGGGTTCTGTATCGTTTTAACCAGCTCTAAGCAACTCTGAGGAGGGTGGCAGGAACCCTGACAAACAAAACTAATACAAATGTTCTGACTGCTTTACTGAGTGCGTCAACCAAACGTTTCTTGTTTTCAACATCATCATATGAAATTGTTTAACCACAATTAGATTCATAACCTCATCGCTATTCATCCTACACAAAGACACCGGAAACAGAAATCTACTTCAATCCAACTGTAGCCGACGGGGAGATCGGAATTTTTACAACGCTATGCACTGGTCCTCAAAAGAAATGCAGTCTTCATTCAGGAAAAACACTACCGCTGTTGTCCACACTGGCCGCCAAAATCAACCAAAACTGAAACTGTTTTAGTGTTGCCAAATATGAAACTTGTTCAAGGTGCAACTGGGGTGTAAACTCTTTAATTTAGTGCTTGTGACAACGGTGTCCATATTAAAATTGTAAAGGTACACATAAGTAACTGTGAACAGAGTTCCTAGTAGAAGCCTTTTTTTTCAGTAGTTGCTTTATCAGCCAACTTTAATTTGGCATACAATTGTGGGTAGTGGGTTCAACCAGAGGTTGGGCTCATATCATAACCTCATAGAACCTTGGCCCGGCTCAAATAATGTGAGACCGTACAAACGAACACAAATATCACAGAAACACAAACATCGTCCCTCATCTCCAGCTTTCTCAAACACTCCACTCCATTTCTTCCGACTGTCCTGTCTGCTGGCAGGCGGCCAACCCAAGTGTGTGGAAATGACACCGCCAGGGCGGCAGAGATTTTCCTTCATTTCTCTCCTTCCCGATCGCAGACTGGCTGACATTGGCTAGAAAGTGGAGCAGCTCGTCAGGGACAATCAATGCGAATCGATCGAGCTGCGCGGCTGAGGCTCCAGAGCGCCAGAGCCAGAAAGAGAGAGACAGAGAGAGACAGAGAGAAAGGGGGGGGGGGG
>JAVLVB010000780.1:1219068-1263066 GCA_032876305.1 Orestias chungarensis | reverse complement strand
CAAATAGGACACCAGTCTGAACTATTGTATTCAATTGTATGATTCAACATGTTTTTTTTCTTTGTTGGTATTTATTTTCATACTTTGAACAGAACCAATAAAAGAAAGAACAAAATTACATTTTAGTCCCTAATACCTATTTTAAAAACGATCATTTATTGACAGCCTTACACTACAATGGTTTTGTTTCAAACAGACCAGTTGGTTACACTTTTATAACCAATGTTAAAATACGTACTATATTAATAGTTGACCTTTGCATCTAATGTAAAAGTTTACTTTTTCTTTATCATTTAATTAAGTTCTGGTTGTCTTATGAAGCCTTTCACTGCCAAGTACTGCTGTATGACTGGAAAAGGCAAAACTTGTGCCAAAATAAGTTAAGCAATACTTTAAATAATGTTACTAAAAGAGGTGGAGTGAAACGTTTGCATATTTAAGCAATTATACTCAAATAATGAAAGGTATTACAAATTTTAGTATCAAAAAAATAAAACTTTGAAGGAAAATTACTAAGGTAAAAGAAGATATATTTGCTAAGTGCAGGTAAACCAATACTTATAGAAGTTAAGTTATATAACACCTTCACTGGACCCCCTGCAGTTCGCGTACCAGCCCCGGATGGGAGTGGAAGACGCCATCATCTACCTGCTGCACCGAGTCTACTCGCACCTGAAGGAGTCAAGCAGCAAGGTGAGAGTCATGTTCTGTGACTTCTCTAGTGCGTTCGACACCCTCCGACCAGCTCTACTCAGCAACAAACTCCTGGAGATGCGGGCGGACGCTCCACTGGTGGCCTGGATCAACAACTACCTAACAGGCCGCCCACAGTATGTAAGATTGCAACACACCACATCAGACATCATACGGAGCAGTACGGGGGTCCCACAGGGGACAGTACTGTCTCCGTTCCTGTTCACGCTCTACACCTCTGATTTCAGGTTTTGTTCACAGTCCTGCCACCTGCAGAAGTTCTCAGACGACTCTGCCATCGTGGGCTGCATCAGCAGGGACCAGGAGGCCGAGTACAGGAGTGTGGTGGACCGGTTCGTGGAGTGGTGTGGGCTGAACCATCTGCAGCTTAATGTCGGGAAGACAAAGGAGCTGGTGGTGGACTTCAGGAAACAGTGGAACCGCCCAGACCCCGTCATCATCAACGGCTCAGCCGTGGACATAGTGGATGACAACAAATACCTCGGTGTCCACATAGACAATAAACTGGACTGGTCTAAGAACACACACACTGTCTACAAAAAAGGTCAGAGCAGACTGTACTTCCTCAGGAGGCTCAGATCTTTCAACGTCTGCAGGACCATGCTGCAGATGTTCTACCACTCTGTGGTCGTCAGCGCCATCTTCTACGCTGTTGTGTGCTGGGTCAGCCGGCTGAGGACGGCTGACACCAACAGACTCAACAAGCTCATCAGGAGAGCTGGCTCTGTCCTGGGACTGGAACTGGAGTCTGTGGTGTAGGTGTCAGAGAGGGGGATGCTGAGGAAGCTGCTCAGCATCAAGGACAACACCTCCCACCCCCTACATGCCACGCTGACGGCCTGTCAGAGCAACTTCAGCCGGAGACTGAGACCACTGAGAGTCACCACAGAACGCCACAGGAGGTCTTTCTTACCTGTGGCAATCAAACTGTACAATTCCTCTTCCATCTGCAGGAGGGATAAATAGTAGTGTACTTATTGTTATATGTTGATTGTGTACTGTACTGTGTTGAAGGTGAGATGAGTGTGTCGTGTTAATTGTTAATTGATACTCTGTAACCCTGGCAAAACAATTTCCTTCGGGATCAATAAATTGTATCTTATCTTATCTTATCTTATCTTATCTTGTCTTATCTTATTCTTAAACAGTATAAACTACTTATATCAACAAGATACGTTGAATGCTGTGGATTGATTTGTTTCTGAGTGGTTAAATTTGGCCCAATAGAATATAAATATAACTGAGTCAATATAACTCATTACTTATTACTACTTACTTTTGCCACACGTGTGTCTTTTGGTGCTTGGATTGATAATTACGTGCAGTGATCATGTTTTTAAAAGTGGGTTTGCAGCAAGATGTAAAAAAAAAAACAGCCTATATTTGTATATATTTCATAATGAGAAAGTCTTCTTTTCACTAAAACAATTGTATTTAAAAAAACAAAACTCTGCTCCCACATATAGTTACCTTTGAGTGAATAACTGTGAAGTGTTTTTTTGGATTTATTTATATTTACTATTTCAGTTGGTCAGCATTTGTATCACCTTAATATCTAGAGCTTCATGTTTACGTGACTTCTAAACATTACAAACATCCCACTTGGTAGTATGTGGGACCCCAGTTAAACCAGTTATTATACATGGTAATGGTGTTGGTAATGGCCATCAGTTGCAAACATGGAGATCTTGCTAAAATAACTGTTTGTTTTTTTTAAAGAAATTTTAATCAGATTAGATTAAGATTCAGCTTTTTAGCAACGTGTGACACGAGACAAAGGATATATATGGGAATGCACCTCATAACCACTGTGGGCCAGGTATGGTTGACTATTTATGATGCCATATTTGATCAATATATAGAATAATTAGAGGGATAATGATCCCAAACTCATAACTAAAAAAAACACATAAAGGGGTATTTAAATTTTGACATGAAGATGGTTGGTTTAATGGTGAGGTATGAGGTTTCTAATGGGATTTAGGTTAAGATAAAGAGCCTATCTCAATTTAGTAGTAGAAAAATGCTTAAGTTATGCTTTGTAAACATAACCCTCAAAGCCCATTTATCTTAAACCACCATTAAAAAAATGAGAGAAAATAATTATAATAACAATAAAATGAAACATTAAATCATTATTTCTGATCAGAGAAAATGTATTTTAGATTGAATCTGTTTAAAATAAATAAAAGTGGTTCAAAAAATCTTAGAACAGCAACAAAAATGTGAACATTGTTTTGGTCCTACAATACATTTCTGTGGGGAACTTCCATAAAACTGCAGGAGAAACTGCAAACTAGTCTGTTATCTCTCTTATTTCTCAACGATGTCACTTCCAGAGTCATAATACCAAATACAAAAATACATTTAATTAAATTAATACTTAAGGTTTGTCTCCATTTTGAGGAAATGTATGTGTACTTTAAATTATTTAAGACATCTAAAAGACAAAAACCAAAAATCCAAGATATTCTATTCTATTCTATTCTATTCTATTCTATTCTGTGTGTTCTATTCTTCTCAATCTAGACGGTTATTTTAGAAAGGGAAGACTTTTGCTTTGCAATCTGGAATCATCTGTGCCTTTCATGGGTTTAAAAGAGGGTCAGAACGAGACAGCAGGAGAGAGAAGGAGAGTCATGCGTGGCTAGATGGGTTGGAAGGAGCAGCAAGCTGTGACTCTTGGACATGTTCTGGTGGGTGCGCTGAACCCCAGAGGCTGCAGCCACACTCGGCTCTTTGTTGTTTTTCGTTCTGCACAGCTAGGCACGGTACTTTCCTGAGCCGGGGAGGATGATTAGCGTTGCATTGCCTCCATCCCCAGCTGCACACATGACCAGCGCTGCAGGAAAGCCCCGCATGATGGCCTTAAAAGAGGTACGTCAGGGATGAAGGGAGCTAGGAGAGACAGGAAACAACCAGTTTTCCTCCATTACTTTGAACTTTTTAAACAAAAACCCTTTAACATGTTTCATTTATAGAAAGTACAATTCTGTTACTAAACTTATTCTTTGCTGAGTCTTTATTGACTTTAATCACATTTATTACACTCATGCTGCAACATTATCACCACGTTACAATTTGTATTTGCCGCGATTTATCAGGTTAGCAGCAAGAGATTTTCAGTTTTCAGACAATTTTCCCAGCAAACCTAAACCCAAACCTCGTGCATTCATTGACATGTTGGCTGATCTTGTGTAAAATCAAACCCAAATTTATCCAAAGCGTTTCACAATCTATCAAAAAATATGTACAGTACTGTATATATCAGCAAAGTGTAATCACAGACAAACACATATTTTCTGCTTTCATTGTTTTTAAAGATTTGTGTGTCCCTGGTCTGTTTATTACTATTAGTGGATGTGGCTCCCACTGGTGGAAACATGGAGAAATAGATGAATTTTAAAGAGGGAGGCATCTTCTATCTAAACTGGTTGATACATGGATCATTTTGAACTTTCAGTACAGGATACGTTTTTTCACCAGGTTTGTTAAAAATGTTCTTGCTGTACAATAAATTCCCCCCACTGACACTAATAGTTTCTTCTTGCTAATCTAAATTGTTTTTGTATCTTTCTGCTGTTTTAAAGACGAATAAGCCAAAAACTGAAAAGGTCTGTGAGAAACAAAAACGAAAACAGCTATGTAAAGGAAAATGAAGGCCCTTACTGCTTCTGTCTCACTGCGGTGATGCATTGCATTGGACAATTACAACGCAACATAAAGCAGTCATGAAGGGATACGGTCATGTTTTGTGTGAAAGTGTTAGAAACCATTCCCTTACTGAGCAGAGGAATGCGTTTGCATGATCCGATATTAAGAACACGGTTTCGTTGAGATTTTAATTTGAACACCTCTCTTTGAGTTCCACTTTCCAGAAATCAAACAGCCTGATGACTTCACATGCTGGAAATTCCCTAATAATCCCCTAATCAAGACAGACCATCGGGCTAACGATGTTTGCATGATTGACTTAACCTCGCTCTGTTATATTAGGGATCATACATTTACTCATATTCATATTGTCTTGAGGATTTTAGTCAAAAACCATAAGTCATTCAGTCAAGACTTCTTTAATCCAATATGCAAATATTATTAAAATTGTATAGGAAATAAATTATTTGTTATTTTAAATATGTTTTGTCAGAATCATGGTTGCTCACTTTTGTTATGAAAAACAGAAAACATTACAACACACATACTGGATGGGCCTTCCAGTCTATTCTTGTATTGGTGGTACATTTTTCTTTACTTGTGTAATTTTTAAAATATTTCAAATTGGAAATTATTTTAACTGAATTTAACATATAATTGTAATCTTATCCGAAATGCTGATGCTGTGACCTAGGTTCCAGGAACTGCAATTAGCTAGACATATTAAAAATGCACTTGAAAATAAAAACATTTAGATTAAAATCAAAATGAAGGGAGTTGAGACCTTTGCATGAGTGAGTTAAGGTTTGTCAGGAATGGCAACAGAGGTGGATTGAGGGCTTTGAGTCACAACTGGAACAGGTCATCGCAATATAATGCTGAACAACTCATTACTAGAGATAGATAGATACATTTGCACATAAACACATTTTTACATAATATATACATTTAAAGAAAAATAAATACATATCAGTACAGTTTTGAATCTTGGACACTATTACTTTCTGTTAAAATTTAATATTTGTTACCCGGTGATATAACTTTAGAATCTATGGTTAGGTAGATAGGGAATACGTAGGTTTGGGTGGTGGTACAAAGTAGGAGTATGAAAATAAAATAGCTTGGCAAAAAGGCAAATTGTCCGGGAGATGAAAATAAGCATCAGATGTGAAGATCTTTTAAAGGTGAATGGCTTGAACTGTTGGGGCAACATTTGCTTAAACGAGCACATAGATATACATCTATTATCTACGGCAAGCAAATTAGTTGTGCTCTCAAACAATGCACTGAAGAAAGAAAGAAAGAAAGAAAGATAGATAGATAGATAGATAGATAGATAGATAGATAGATAGATAGATAGATAGATAGATAGATAGATAGATAGATAGATAGATAGATAGATAGATAGATAGATTTTATTACAGACCTCTTTCTTAAATAAAAACTATTACCTTTTCGTTATTTTATCTACACCACTTCCAACTCTAAAAAATATATTTTTTTATTCAAACAAGACAACTAGAACATGCCATGCAAATGATTCAGGAGCCTTTTACAACTAAAGCGACAGTAAACTGTTTTGATTGTTCCCAATCATGGTTGCCAGTTTCTTCCCCAGCTGTGCAAGGATGCTTTTCCAACAAGTGGTGTTTTAATTAGGGATCAGAAGATGCCAACAAGTCATTGGCACTAAAAGTGACCTAATAATTCTGAAATTAGGGAGTAGATCAAATTTCTTGAGTTTCTGCCAAGAAACTCCAGTTTGTTTGTTTGTTGTTGTTTTTTTACATATACTGTATAAAAATATGTTTGCACAGTGGTCTATGTGTTCCTGTGCAACAACAAGGTTCAATATCCAATATGAGATCTTTCCTGGGTTTTATCCCGGATTATGAAAGGGCTAGCTGGCTTTTTCCCACAATCCAAAAACGAAATTATCGGGTTAAATTGCCTCTCCGAATTGCCCTTAGTTATGAGTATGCGAAGCTATTCCAGGGGATATCTTGGCCAACAACACTAAAGATTGACTCCAGGACCCTGCAATCCTTGTAAAGGTTAAGCAGGTTTAGACAATGATGGAAAAGAGAAAGCTTTTTTCACACTGTTTAATCAGATGAAACAAGCTACAAATTAGACTTTTTTAAAGCACCATCAGAACATTAGCAGAACATGAAGTCTATTTTGCTAAATGCCACCTCAGTAATGCGAGAGATGTTTTAATTTCTTACTTCTTTTTACAAAATATCCTAACTTGGATATTTTAAATATTTATTTAACCCTCCCACTGTTGGCGGTCAGGCAGAAAGATACAGAAGTCATGGGGGGCTGGACCGCTCTGGGACATATTGAAAGAAAAAAGAAAAAAAAGTCTATTTGGTAGACCAATTTATTCCCAAACTATAATCCTTTTTCTTTGTTAACATGCTGCTTAAATGTTTTTTCACATCCCTCTGCAGCGAAATATCTCCATAACACGATCCTGCCACCTCAGTACTTCACAGCTGCAACAGTCTTCTTAAACTAGTAAGCTTTCCCAATTAAACAATAAAAAAATTTGCATTTCAATTTTAGTTTCAAGTTTTTAAAGCATACTTCTAATACTAATAATATTGGCAATCCCTAATCAGCTTCAGACAATATCTTCAAAATGTTTTTTTGTAGGACTGAGTCACAGATGTCTTACCACAATACGTTCATGATAGGAACACAAAACATTGTCCCAAGCAGTGAAGAGTCTGAAGTTGTTTGTTCACATCTTTCAATAGAAAAAAGTCTATGCCGCTTTAACATGCATGCAAATATCTTGTTTCTTCACCAACAACTTTTTAAAAAATACGTATAAATATTGGTTTGATAATAAATCTTAATAGCTAGTTCAGTTATTTTTTATTAAAGAAGATGGTGGGGGGTGTATGCTATTTACTTGCATGAGCTGAGAACTTGGGGCAATTTACCCTTTTAATTATATCTGTTCTCCCTCAAGAAAGATTATTTGGTTGTATGACTATTAGAAGGCAAAGCCACATCAACATCTGCTCGTACTGCCACCTAAATGGTGTGACTGCTTCCTCGAATGATCATGACTCACAATGAAGAGGCCTCTCATGTGGCAGATCCAGCAGACCAGCTGTTGCGGATGGGAAAATTAAAGGTTAGCTCCCCATCTAGTGGTGGACCATGCTGCACTGCATGTTTGTCAGATTAAGGTCTGGCAGGTTAAGGTAACCTTAGCTTGACAAAACCCATCATGTTATAAGGTTTGAGTTATAATGTGAAGAATTAAAATGTGTTTTTATCATATTATTGTTGTTGTTGTTCATTATGAGTCTTGCGAATAATGCGTCAAATCTACTGATTTGCCAACACGTGTGAACTTTGCTATCATCGTAAACAATTTTAAAACATATCATTAGAGCAATCTTGAATACCAACAACAAAACATGAAAATGTTTAGAAGAAAAAACTGAATTGTCAGTGGGAGATTTTCTCATACAGTTCAAACCCATGCTACTCTTAGTCATATGAAGCATGTTGTGTGTCTCTCTTTGCTGCACCGTGGCATTTAACTTGATTTCTTTCAAATTCTTAAAAAAAAAAAAGCTTTGAAATATCAAACCAGCCATCCTGCTGATCCAGTGCTGATCACCCAGGGTAAATTCAATAAAAAGCATTCAGCAGCTGTTTGTTTCTTTGTGTCATACAGCAGTCTGGATTTTAGTCAGCTGTGGGGAAACTTGTGAGATCTGACAGCTTTTTTGAAAATATTAAAATCTAAAAACGCTGTGATCTACCACTGTGTCACTCCTATTTCGAGGGGAAGTATTATGACACATCGAACCTATCAGCAAGAAAGAGGAACATTTGTTTGTGATGCTGTTAGACTTAACTTTAAATCTTTTTTAGACATGTGGGAAATTCTGTGTGAAACACCAAGCTAAGTGGAAAATCAAGTCAAAAACGGAGCGTAGAGCTGCTAACAAAAGCAGCTTTGTGGTCTCAGCTTTAATTGCCAAGAGCAATGATTACTGAGCATCACAAGCTCTGAAAAGAGTCATTCTCATGTTTCAGAGCAGCTGTCATGGGGCTAACAGTAATGAACACGCAGGTGCACCGTTCTAACACACGCCTGTTAAACTCATGGGGGGGGCGTGATGATTTGATCAGAATAAGTTTAAGTAGCGACTAGTATACCAGGTACTCCAGGATTTTAGGAATGTTTAAAATCTACATTTACTCCAGGAAAAAAATCCAACCTCTTTAAGACATCTTAGGTTTGATTTTATGTCCTCAGGTGCATCAAAAGTTTATTTATAACAATGGATGAATTGTCGATTACTTGTAGTTTTCTAACAATAGATTTATAAACGGGCTAGCATGATTTTACAACATTCTGTACAACCTTTTTTAAATCTTGAAACAAAAGCCGGGTTCACAGGTTAGACCCCATCATTTTAACTGGTTATTTGACAACTTTTCAGAGAAGAATTAACAGAGTTCATTAAAGAAGCTTTGTTTCCTTTCTTTTGTAACTAACAGTCATGGTTTTGGTGATGCAATTCAGCGGTCAAGCCCCAAATCTCTGATGAGTTTGAAAGCAGGCGTTGTTAAGGCAGAGCTCTGGGATGGAGAGGAGAGGCAAAAATGAAGTTAAAACCCATCCCATCCATCCTAAAGGTGATTTAAGATTGCTAGCCAACAATTAGAATAAGCTTCAGCTTTACCAAAGACTAAGGCGGAGTATTGGGAATGCAGTAATGTACGTTTTTCCTTAAATACAACTACAGACTAACATCTCTTTCCCCAGGCTATAGGAGCAGGCAATACTGTAAGGATCATGTCATATTTGATTCTGAGTTTGTGAGACTGAGGAGTCGTCTGTTTAGCCAGGTGGTCAGCAGCACAGGAGCTCCACAGGGGACTGTACTCTCAACTTTTATTGTCACTTTTCACACTTCAGACCTCCAGCACAAATTGGATTGCTTTTGTTTGCAGAAATACTCAGATGACTCTGCAGTCGTTGTGAGTGATGGAAAATAAGCCAAGTACTGATACAGAAACAATGGAGATTATTATAGATGTTAAAAGTAACAGGAGCATGTCAAGCACCATTTACATCATGGGAGAAGAAGTGGAGGTGGTAAAGGACTATATATATATATTTGTGCTTCCCTGGATAACAGACTGAACTGGAAAAATAACAGTAAAGCCACCTAAAAGAGCAGAGTAGACTTCTTCAGGAACCTGAGATCTTTTCAGGTTTGCAGGTAAATGCTACTAAGAGACTACAGGACTAAACAACTTAAGAAGGCAGTATCTGTTGTAAGGACGACTGTGGAACCAACGCAGATGGTGGTGCAAAGAAGGATTCAAAGGAAATGTAAGAAAACGATGTACAACTCAATTATCCTCTGAATGAAACGGCTATAAAACACAAGAGTGTCTTCAGTCAGAGGCCTATGCGGAACGTAATAGGAGATCCTTCCACCCCACAGCCATCACCATCTACAATAACCTTACACATTACGAGTCATAAAATCCATTTAATTTCCTTTTGGGATCGATAAAGTGTTTTTGACATTGATTTTAATTTAATTTCACACTGTCGATTCGGGAAGACTAATGTGTACCAACAGTGAACAGAGTGTAACATCGAGATCGACTGAGAGGCTGCTGCCAATAAAAACTTTTGAGTACAATTGTAATGTTGTTACTATATGGTAACAATGGGAAATTTTTGGAGAAGTCAATGTGAGGCGTTTAATACTAAAAACATCAAAAATTCAATCTTTGAAATATGGCAGGGGCAGAAATACGCTGGAAGTTTGTTTTGCTGTGCTCCAAATGCTTAAGTGTGAGCTCAAATCAACAGACTGACATTTTAATGCTTGGACATCTTGGATATCTGAAGAAATCTAGTGACATTTTGTTTAAGCACAAAGGATTATAATGTCCTGCATGATTAAGAGTCAACATCATTTGTTTTTTTTAACAGGACATTGATCCTAAAACGCACATTTAAAATTTGTTAGGGGTTTTGGAGTGTATGACAAAAGTAACCTACAAGCATTTAACTCAATATTTGTTATGGTAAAAGTAATTATCTAAAATTTGTAGATTAAATAAATAAAAAAAGACATTGTTCGTTTTTCAGTTTCAGTTCCCACTGCAGTCAGTCCACCTTAAGTAGAACATTTGTCAACTCTCTGGCTTGTTACACTGGTTCCACTCTAGCATAGGTCAGGAAAAATGATGTATACTCTGGTTGAAACAAAATTGCACATCACCTTGGCTATACCAACACTATATTGGAACTTGGTGTCAACATCTTTCTCTGGAAATATTTCCCTTTAGGAGGAACTTGAATACTGGTTGTTTGTTGTAAATAATTTTAATAAACGTGTAACTCAACTCCTCCTTTTCCCTGTTCATGTCTTAGTTCAATAATTATGATAGTACAGTAGCATAACGGTAGTTCCGAAGTCCTTACTCAGACTTTTTAAGTAATAATCATGGCTTTAGTTTTTATTTCAGGTCAGAAATTTAAAGCCACAAAATTCAACCTGACGTCTTAATTTATATGTTTTCAATGGAAACAACATTGTCTCAGACTTTCATTCAAATACAACATTGATAAAAAAGCAGTATAGTCCTGTTTTATTTTAAATTTATATTTCTTTCAATTTTAAGGTCTCATAATGTTTTCGACACAGTTGATCACAATTATTATGCTTTGAATCCCACCTAAGTTCCCGTGAACAGCAATTGATAGATTCAGAAAATCAGCAAGGAACCATTTATGGTCTCACACGATTTAGCGTCTGTATTAACAGTCTTCCTAATGTGTGACCTTCTCAATGTACGACATACGTTTGGTAAACCTGTTATGCGCTTGGAGGAAAAAAAATTCTAGTTTAACTACATATGAAATTATAAAATTAATTAAATTAAATGATAACCTGGCTGGAGGCCTTAAGTTTACCATCAAATACAAAGAGTATGTGTTGAAAACTGCTGCTGTAGAATCCCCCTTGGAGTAAAGTCAAACAGGCAAAAGAAGAACAACAATATATAAGTTTGTATATTGTATATATAGTTAGGAAGACGTAGAGAAGACAGCCTTATCCTGGGGAGGAACTCAGTCTTGACAGACGGTTCTCCTTTGCTCTACCTTCTTCATGTCTCACTCTATAGGGTTAAGTTATTTAAGTTTTTCTATAGTTATGCTGCTATAGGCTTAGACTGCTGGAGGACAATCTGACCACTTCTCTCTCTAATACTTTCTTCCTTTGTCCAATCTACTTAGTTACCGTTATTTCAACCTTGTTAACCTTTTGTTTTCTCTTAGTGTTCTTCTCCACATAGTAACCACACCTGGGCTGGCGTTCTGTTAGCTGAGACAGCTTCTTGGAGGAGAACATGGGCTGAGATGCTTCCAGTGATGTTCTACAACTACTGCTATAAACTCTATTATTTCAGTATCCTGTGCTTCTAATTTAGTTTTCTGTCTTTTCAAATCTCCAGTCGGTTGTGGCAGACGGCTGCTTGTACTGAGTCTGGTTCTGCTGGAGGTTTCTTCCTGTTAAAGGGGAGTTTTTCCTCTCTACTGTCGCTCCATGCATGCTCAGTATGAGGGATTGCTGTAAAGTCAACGACAACACAAGTCATTGTTTCTGTCTGCTGATTCCAGAGGAGAGAATGCTGCAAGTCAATGACTCCATGAATCTGCTTGGGTTCCTTAGATTGGAAACTTTTGCAAACTGATTTGTTTATGATGCATCATTGGTTTTAATTGATTTTCTGTGAAGGTACTTGAGACGACACCTGTTATAAATTGTCGCTATATAAATAAACTGATTCTTGATTCTTGAAACTGATATTAAACTTTTGAAGTCAAACGGAAAATTTTTCAAAAGCACAACAAATTCATAAATATTCGATCCCGCTATTCTTACATCCGTCTCTTGATTTGGTTTCAGACAAACCATTCAGCATTTATCTGTCAAGTCTTTATAGGAATGAGAAATCTAAAAACAAAATAGAAAACAA
Source organism: Orestias chungarensis (assembly GCA_032876305.1). Lineage (NCBI taxonomy): Eukaryota > Metazoa > Chordata > Actinopteri > Cyprinodontiformes > Cyprinodontidae > Orestias > Orestias chungarensis. The sequence continues at coordinate 1,250,652 of JAVLVB010000780.1, read as the reverse complement.
CGAACATACCAGTTTTGCAAACTTATTTTTGGACTAAAGATTTTGTTATCTGCCGTATTATTTAAATACAGACTACCAAAAGTACTTTAACGTAATCAACAAAAGACACTATTAACTACTGACTCCTGAAGTTATTTTTATGATAGGGTGTAACACAGGAAATATAAAACACATTTTTTACTACTTGTAAGTTTAGATGATGCAGTAAAATTCAAGAACACAAACGTTTCCTATTTAAAAGCCTCTGTAATATTTAACACCCAAAAAAGCAAGACCTGGATTTTTTTTTTTTTGGTATGTAATCTTTTGCAAATTGTGCAACATATAATACGTCTCTTACCTTTGCCTAAATCCTAATGAAGATCAATTATATTGTTATTGTTGTAGTTGATTGTTTAGTTTTGTTCTGGGTTGTTTTATTAGGGGAATACATCTGCATGTGTTACTTTGTGACAATTTCCCTGATCAAATTTTAAAAATTGAGACGAAAATATTTTCTGGATTACCATCCTAATTAATGAACTCTTTATTTGCACTCCTTACAGTTTGTATTTCACCAAGTTAGCAACATGTGCTACTATAAAAGCTGAGTCAGAAGACATGTTTACATGCACAAAAATGCTTTCAAGCATATTGTTACTCACGTTTACTAAAAAAAAAACGTGCCATCCTGCTCATTTAGTACAAATAATTACAAGTTATCAATTACTAGAAGTCTTCCAATTTGCAATTGGAAGAATTTGGATTTTGACTTCTCCTCTAAACAGGGAACTACAACATAATAGACACCATTGAACCCTAAGAGCCTTACTAACTGGGTTGTGTAGTTTCTTTCTTCAAATCAACAATTAGCATTACATACATTTATAGCACTGCATCTGAACTTTAATTATTTGGTTCCACAATAACAATCATTCCTGCAGCATCAGGAGTCTCAGACCTGCAGCTTCACTGTCATAGTGTTTAGGTATCTGTCCCATATAAACAGAGGACTCTCAGGAGTATAATAATAACAAAGTTTATTGAGGAAATGTGGATGTGTCTTGAAACAGGAAGCAATGGTCACAGCAGGGAACGGCAAGGGAATCCAGATAACTGAGCGACGAGGGGAACCGGAGACTTCTGGAGGTGAGACGGAGAAGGCGAGTAGTACGAACCAGTGTGGAGAAGATTTGATATGAGGCTTACTGTATAGATGGATGTTAACGCCTGGGAGGGGTGAGTGGAGAGACCTTCCAGCTGAGTCCAAGTGGTTGTTGTCCAGAGGGGCGTGAGGCAGATGGTGAATGGCTGGAGCGGCCAGATCAAGCTGAGCACTGTGAGCAGGCACCAGAGCGGCGAGGAATCCAGGAGATGATGATCGGAGCGGGTATGAGCACAAATGGTGAACCTGAAGTAACAAGCACAAAGGGAGTAAACAGGTAGCACGGGTGAAATAAAGTAGCAAATAACAAAACATAAAACAACTAGAAAAACTCTGAGAACTAGAGACTGGCGCTGAGAATGGTAAACGTTACCAGGAGTTACAAACACTCAGGCGACGAGTAACTGGATCCCTGCTCCTTAGAAGCAGCTCAGCCCAATCAGCCAAATGCAGATCATCTGGAGGAGCCCAGGTGAGGAGCTGCTCCAGCCGGAATGACACTCTGGCGCTCCCTCGTGGACAACCTGTGAAGCTGCTAGAAAGTCTCTATGACATTCACAAACCCACGGTTTGCAGGTGGATTTGCAACACAATTTAGTAATATTTGATCCTTTTTTTGTTTGTTTTTACATTGAATCAATGCCAAATGAAGTGATTTTTAATGCCCATGCGGCTGACATCTGCTTTGGTGGCACCTCTATGTACATCTTGGATTTTGTTTTGATCTATCACAGAAATCCGCAACCCTTACAGCACTAAACTCAGCTAAAAAGAGCTGCAAATATGATATGACCTTCTTCTTATTATTTTTACTCCTATTTTTAGGTTGTAAACACAGAACAACATAAACAAAAATAGTCACTATGTCTATATTAGCATAGATGTAGCATGTCTTAAATACAATGTGGACATTTTTAACATTTACGTTAAAAAAAAGCAAGAAAAACCTTTAAAAACCTGATGAGAAGAAAAATCGATCTAAAAATACATAACAGATTTTTTTCTGCCTTTGTGCATTAACAAAAAAACCTTATTCTTGTTCCATGAGAATGAACAGCCTGTTATCAGTCTCCAAGAGCCAATATGGAGGGTCCAGAATTCCAGTCGTGTTGCAGAACCTGATCATACCAGTAACAAATATGGAAATCGGGGTTTTATTTTCTCACCATCAGGAGAAAAATCTCTGCAGGAGCAAACGAAGCCAACCACAGAAATATCTATCTATACTGAAAACAATGTATAAGGGCTTCTACTGGTGCGCCACCAGATTCCCAGAATAACGGGATTATATGGTTGCGGCTGCGTGACTGCGTGCGTGGGGGGGCAACCCCGACGCATCTCCATCTGATGGCAGCAGCAGGCAGTCCCGTGGAAGCTTTGCGTGGGAGTTCCCTCCACCGCCATGTCGGATGCACGTCTCTCTCTCTCTCTCCCTCTCTCTATTCACATCCTCCCCCACATCAGAGGAGCTTAGCAGAGCAGAAGCGGATCCTCCAGCATCCCAGCATCCCAGCATCCCTCCATCCCTGCCTGGGGAGCAGCAGTCCTGGGTGATGCCACAGCTCCATCCGCACTTCGACGACGAATCATCGAGGGTTGATCCTTAAAACACGCGAGAGAGGGGGCGAAAGAGGGGAAGATTTGCTCGAGCCTCGAAGACGGCTACTGCCCATGAAGATGTCTAACGCTGACACCGTCTTAAACCCCGCGGATCGGGTGGTCAAATGTGAGTTAGCCCACATTCTCCGCTCGGATGCTTTGATTAGATGACATAACAAGTGAGGCGCTGCGGTGTGGAGAAACAGAAGGAAGCAACCATGGCCTTTACTCTATTCTTTATTGTGCACTAATGATTGATTAAGAGGCTGTTATAGATGGATGTTACAGTGGAAGATGAGAGAATCCCGGGTTTCTCTGCTCCATCCTCACCATTTACATCTATCTATCTATATATATATATATATATATATATATATATATATATATATATATATATATATATATATATACACACATGTACATGCATCCTATAGTCTAACTGGATCTGTTGTTGCTTGGTGTTACAGTAGAGTACAGAGTGTGTAGGCTGCAGGAGAGGAGAAGTGAGGAGGAAGAAAAGCCCAACTGGCTTTGTGGTAGAAGCTGGGGCAGTGATGCAGCAGGATTTCGTGGGCTCTGATGGGGGCACTAGAGGAGGAAGGGGGCATGAAATTGACTTTTAATGGGATATACTTAACCAGGAGTGAGTCACCTTTTAATTCGATTAGGTGGGGTTGATAAAAAGAAAAAGGAATGGCATGTAAAGAAGTGATCGATGTGGGACGATGAGGTCCTCACTGCTCCCATAGACGGCTTGGCCCAGCTCGCTGTGAGCATACGGCATACAGCTGCACCGTGCATGTATACATGAATTTAAAGTCCTGTGTATTATGAGAATGGCCTTGCAGATCCTGTAGGCATCAATAATATTTTCCTCAGCAGATAAATGTTCACTTCTACATGCTTTCAATAATCATCATCTGTATTTAAAGGTAACTTGAACAGTGAAGGTTGTTGAGGGAGAACAGCAGAACCTTCTTTTGCTACCATTTACACCACCAATCAAACCAACTCCCCAACAAAGCGCGCTCTGCAAACAGTTGTTTTATTATATAACTAATGAGAAACATCAATACGGTTGGCTGGGCAACACCTGGATAAATGGTGCTTAAAAAAGATCAACCTAAAGGGAAATTATAAGCACATACGATAAAATATCCAGATGTGCTATTTCCAAGTGTGCATTTAAGATTTCTTTAGAGATATTTTTCCAACAGTGGCTGCCCATTTTGAAGAAAATCTTATGACCCACAAATTTTCACAACTGTATCGCCATGGCAGCAGGGTTGACGGTATTTTAAAAATGTAACATCGTCATACTATTAGCAAGCACGGAGGTTAAACATCAGATTGCAGCGATGCCTCAAGGTTAAGCAAACTTTGCCAACTGTCAGCGCCTCTTGCTAGATGAAACGTACGGGAGAAATTTACCTTAAACTGAAAATGGGTAAGAGTTTTACATCCTAACTAATTTCTTGGTTGCTGTGAATTCAACATTTTGTTCTTACAATGGGATATATTTCTAAACATCAAATTCAATAAATAAAATACCATGGATGGACAGAATACATAGAAGTTTCATAAAACACATATTGGCAGCTAAAAGCATTAAACGTGAACCCCCTGAATTTTTATTTTTATGGCCCTCCTGCACACCTTTTTTAATAAAGTAACATTTTATCAATGCTATTTGATTCATTCTTCCTTTCTAAGAACTGATAATTACAATTAAATTGTTCACTTGCGATTGTTTATATATCAGATATATATCAGATTGCAGCATTTATAAAAATTTGTTGCAATTACAAAAATAATCATACTTTATAATATATTATGTTACCTAAAAGTTATATTATTTCAGTATGTTCCTTCCTTCCAATATATTATACAGATGAGTTATATACAAGCTGATGTTATCCAGCATCTGTTTTTTGTTAATTATGTTGAATTTGCTGTTATAGCTAATGTAAACACACTTTTTTAATGTAAGATTAGTACAATAAATTTGGTCCATAAAAACATATTTGTAATACATAAATGTGAGAGTAATGAAATGTTTGAGTATTTGTTCTGAATTACTGAATATAACCTTAAAAACTGTACACAAAAAATCTACACAGTGGAGTGAAGTCATTTTTTGTTATATAGAACAAGGATTACAGGAATTGACATCTGTTGAACTGTAGCTCATAAAAATAAACAAAACAAACAAAATCTGTGTTTTCATGTTGCAATTCTTTTTTTCTTTTCAATTTTTAAATCTCAATAGCAGATAGGTTTTGATGGAGGCAGTATGGTGCTGTGGGACCGTCATATCTCCTGCTGCGAAAAAAAAGGCATAATTTCAGGCAACCTTAGTGCAGATAACTAGCAAGATGAGATGGAATCACAAGACTTCACATCTGAGGGAAGATTTCAGTGTATCATCCACAGAGAGGTTATTTTTTAGACACTAGCTCCAGAATTTAGTAGAGGATGAGACGCTCTGCCAACTTTTAGGATCAACTTTGGTATCTTTTATGTGGCTAAGTGACCAGCTCACCTACTTTGGGTGACTTATGAGAAAAGCTGGTGCAAGAATGGGAGGACTTCCCAGAGTGTAAGGCCAGCATGAACAGGCGGCTAAAAGCTCTTGTGGTATTTTTTACTGCTCTTCCAAGCACTACTAAGTTAATGTTCAGTGAATGAAAAAATCACCATTTGCAAACCTTAGTAGCTATCCGAAATTGAAAGAGAGGAGTTGATAACATTTGAGCTACAAATCCAAGAAATTAAACTCTGGAACAGAAGCAAAAAAAATGGACGTAATGGGAGACAAGCAGGTAAACAGTGTAAAAGCTCCTTTTGGATGGAGTTGGAAACTGTTGTTACTACCAAACAACTAAGAAAAAAATAAAAATGTTATGGTTTCCTAACACTGTGCAGTAAAACATGGCAGACATGTATTGTACATTTATGTATGCAAGACAATTTGAACAAAGAAAAAATAAAATGTTTTACCAGCAAATGCCTGACCAAGAGTTGTAAAAAAAAAAGTGTCAAACAAACAGATAGTGTATATGAGCAGAGGCACGCCGCCAAGCTTTCTGACTAAACTGCTTTGCTTTTGTAACATGATCATGTAACACCAAGCACTCTGAGGAGTCTGAAACTCTGAAAGTGTTACGCACTTGTTTCATTTCTGTTATTTCTGTATGTTGTAGGGACTTGCCTTACCTTAATTCCATTTTATCTGCATATCTGGCCATAGAAATAAGGCAAACTTCTATTCAAATCAGGTTTGATACATTTTTTAATGGCTGTTACATGTGCCAATAGATTTCCGTTACTTCCTGACAGGTTTGTGATTACACCGTTTTTTCACCTTTATATGCTTTTTTCTATTTTTGTATTCAGCTTTGAAGAGACAAGCCTTTCTTTTTACAATTCCCAGCAGGCCAAATGTAAAAAATAAAAAAATAACTTTAAGAAACTGAATCACACATCAGATGATCAAAGTATGCTTTCATGACAATAGTGCGTTATTACATTCTGGGGCGCTCACACTATATGGGAGTGAGATATTTTTATCCTTGTGGATGTAATTCTAAACCAAAGCAAAGGTTGTACTGTAGGCATCAACAGGGTGAGGCTATGTGTTTACCTGGTTTCACTTTTACTTTGAACCTAATAACATCATGTGACTGACACATAGTAACATTTTTAGGGTTAGATGCAGATAGACCAGGGTCTTCTTGGTGTAACATATACGTTTTGGTTGGATGTTTAATTAAATAGTGGCACATTTTACAGCCTAACCAGGTGAGGCTGTACAGTATTTCCTGTCAGGACCCACGATGACTCGTTTGCAATAAAAATTTAGTACATATTTATGTTTTTTTTTTTTTTTAATCATTCAGTTTGACAACCTTTTAGCAATATTTGTTAGGCATCATGAACACAATAAGAGCTGATTGAAACATTTGTGTTGTCAGCTGCATGACCATGTGTAATAAATCACTGTATCTATGTGTGCACCCCCAGTGCAAATTGCAGTTTTCTGGAGCACCACTGGCTGCACTCCAACAGTCAGCTGCCGTTGCCGTTGCCGCTGCTGCTGCTGCTGTTGCCTGGCAACATACAGTATTTCATAGCTCAGCTGAGCCTGACGCTGAGCAGAAGTCAGCTTTTCATTTCTGCTCCCCACGTCTATATCAGTATACTTGTATAATGTGCCTTTGCCATTGAGGAAGGTGTTGTTGAAGGATATTACATAAGAGACGGGAATATTATGTATAATAATTTACTGTTATTACCCATATTGACTACATTGACGTAATGTTTACATACAATAATAATAAGATACATGTTTTGAATATGGAGAGCTATTTAAAGGCTGAATTCCCTCATAGAAAAAATATGTCGGCGGTATGTTTTGAGCCATTTTCACCTAAAATGTTCATGTAAAAAGAAGCTTACATGTTCACTTACCCATGGTGACATCCAATAATGTATAAGGCACCTGATCAGAGTAGTTCTGAGCACAGCATATAAAGTCTTGTTTAGTAAATGCTTTTGTTGCTTGTTTTTAATTAAATTCATTTATCAATGTGTACTTTTTGTCTGCACAGCTCAAGCATGATGAAATAAACCAAATTTGTAAAGAAGACATCTGCAGAGTAAACAGACATGTGTCATTATCAATTTTTGGCAGACCTCACTTGCAGGCATGTTGTTCTAAAATGCGTAGATCTGATCAATGTGTTTCATTAGGATGGTTTAGCTTTAGAGCAAATGCTTGGTTGCTCTTGGAGTAGACGTTTAGCTTCAAACTTTAAACGTTTGGTCCCTGGAAACTGGTGACTGTTAACTTCCAGTGTGCTCGGCCCATCTAATCAATCGCCATTCATTAGCTTCAGAGCACTAGCTTAGCCCCATTGGACTCCCCATTTGTTTCAGACTATTCTTTACCCATGCAAGATTAGATTTTAAGACTCTTGGCCTGGCTGTAACTTCACTGGCTGCTGTCTTCCAATCATTAGCTGGGTTTCTCTTGGACCAGCAATTAGTTTCCAACTGTTAGCTTTGCTCTTTAGGACAAGCTTTTTGTCCCCCACCCCCAAGTGTTAGTTTGTTCCCTCCTGAAAAGCTGCCGTCTTTATACTAGTTTGGCCTCTGTTTACAGTGGTAAGCCATCTACGATGGATTCTACACAAAGGTGCTTACGTACTTAACTTCTTCATGTAAGACATTAACTCATTGGAAATTTTAGCTGCTCTTTTCTTTAAAATATCCTAAATTATTATTGAAATCATCATAACAACAGAACTTGATAAGTACCTGAAGGATTATTTAGAAAGTATGTAAGTAAGTATGTGTTTTTAATAGATCTTTTCATAGTTTTTTGAATTTTTTACACATCTTTCCTGTTTGAAATCAAATTAACAGACTTTTCAGACTCTGCTGTTACATGTAGTGGGTTCATTCACTTCCTCTGCAGTGCATTCAGCGCTGTTGGGTTTGTACTTGCTGGTTAAGTGTCAAAGCACACATCGCCATCACAGATACACATTGCACTCTGTGAAAGATTTTAGGCCCTTTAACTACACTTGCAGGGGCTTGCCTTATTATCCCAGGAGTGGCGGCTTTGAGATTTCTCTAGTTTAGCATTTATTATTAAAGACCATCTTCATCACGCTGAGATCAGAGGCTCTTTCTTTGTCTTTTCTTCCTCTGGCTCTGCCGAGTGGCCCTGTTTGTAACACACTGCAGAAATCTGGCACACATGAAGTTGCTCATTACTCTGAGTTTAATATTGGTTTTGAATTATGACGTTTGTGCATGTTGCTCATAAGTGTGTGTCAGTGTCTATGTTTCAAACAGCTGTGAATTAGCAACTGAATATAAATTTTTTTGCTCCCTGTAAATTATTAACGACACTGACACTTAAGAGTTTTCTGTGTTAAGCCACATGATCTCTAGATCAATGTAGGTGCAAGTCCCTAGAAGCTTGTAGTCACACAGAGATGGTCTGCAGATTTAAAATGTAGTAATAACCCTTTCCTGCCATCACTGAAGTAATGATGTGTTCTAGGATTTCACAGTTTCACAGACGCTCTGGTGGGGAGGTGACTGGTGCAGATTTAATGGCCAAACTCTTTAGAAAACCATGAACAGTGAACCAATTGCCCGAACATTTTATACAGACATCAGAAGACACACAATTCCACATCTGCGTCGGAATAAATTGTCGTAAATAATAGATCTGCTTTTGAATATCATACATTTTCAACAAATCCAAAACTGGATTGTCAGTAACAGCAACTGGTGTTTCTTTCAAACGCCAATTATAAGACCTAACAATATACGCCTCTCTGCTCTGTCCTCAGCTGTCCCCTTCCCGTTGAGTCACCGCCTCACAATGAAGGAGGTGTTCGACTGTGAAGGCAAACCCCGTGTAGATCTCCTGAAGGCTCACCTGACCAAGGAGGGCCGTGTGGAGGAAGCCGTGGCTCTCCGAATCATCAACGAGGGAGCGGCCATTCTCCGGCAAGAGAAAACTATCCTCGACATCGAGGCACCAGTCACAGGTTTCTTATCATTTCAGGATGTTTGGCAGAACTTCTAGGCAAACATAATCAGTTTATTAACTTAATAGTTTTTATGTGTTATACTTTTAAAGCAGGCTGGGTTTTTTAACAGTGATTTCGCATATTTAGCACCAAATCAATGAAGCTTGCTCACCTAAATCAAAACTAGCCTTAATTTAAACCTCTTTAGTTTAATTTGCATAAACCTTGATGCAGATATTTCAGAAATTTAGCTATATTTTTTCATGTTTAGAAGGAATGTAGGTTTGGACTTTTATTCTTTACACATTTCTTTTGTTATTTTTGGATGCTTTAAACATGTCCTACAGGAATAAAGTCCTTAAGGCAGACATAGGATTTACTAAGGAGATTCTCATAAATTGGATGAGATAAATATCCTGATGCAGTAGAACTTTGTGACTTTAAAACTCTTTAAACCATATTAACCAATATATCTTCAAATAAACATGACGATACTTCAATATTTACGCAGGTTAGATGAAAAATTAAGATAAATCAGGATGTGAAATGTGCATTTTACCATTTTATTGACCCAGGTATTTCATAATTTCCTCCAATGCCAATAAAGGATTAGGTCTGTGGACATCTGATTGGAAACGGTCCGTTACTGCTTTGTTTACTTTCACATGCATGTTTAATACCACAAGCTCCAATGATATTAAATATACATGTAAGCAGCAGCATGTATTCATTAACTCCTTCTCTGCTGAACTCTAAATAACTGAGAAAAGCATTTTCATACTATATAGACGTGATGAACTGAAGAAGGGCAGATCTAGGCCTCAGCCTCCTGGTCTAAATAGATACTGAACGTATTGAGGTGAAAATCTCTAAAAGTATTGTGTGCGGGCATTTGTGCATTTGTTTCGTATCTTTGTGGGCTCGCCTGCATTTGAATTTCAATGCGGCTTTCGCCTGCATGTAGTACATGGGTGTTTGTGCGCAGGCCTGCACCTATATGTGCGCATGTGTGTATTTGATTGCTTTAGTCGCACAAGCAGTCTCCCACACACATTGCTCTAAGCTTTGAGTGGGCGAAGGCCGCGGTGGAGCTGATAGGGGAGACGGAGAAGCGAGAGGAGATGGAGGATGAGCAGGAGAGAACGAGACAGAGCAAGTTGGTAATGAGAAATTGAAGGCGGCAAGGAAATGAGATGTAGGTTTGCCCTCCAGAGCCATAGTGTTCGCTGTGAAAAAGCATACATCTCCCTGGGGGGTTGGGTTTCTTCTGCCCCTTTGAGGTTTGAGCTCCTGATTTCTCAGCAGAGAAAGGAGGCCTTAAAGACCTAAGAAATATCTCATTACCATCGTGTCCCCAATGTAATTGCTCAAAGTACTTCCACAATTATTTAAGGATTTTGTTAGCAACACAGATAATCTTCACCATTTCCAAACTATTTACGTATTTCTCCAACCACTGAATACAAGCAACTGACATGTTGCGTGCAAAAATCTTGCTTTAGTCAACGATGATCTCCGCAGTCACTGAATGCTGTTTACAAACATCAACTTGATCGAGTTGTCACTGTATCAGCGTAGGTATCTTCTGGTCTCCATACGTATGGGTTAATAAGTGCATTTTGACACACTATCATATTTGAGAGACGAGATGGGGCAGAATTTGTATTTACACCTCCTCTGTTATCATTGTAATTTGTTGGCAGTCCATGCCATTGAAAATATGACAATTGTTTGTTTGATAGCATACCACATGTCTGTGGTCGATGAATTAAACCCTCCAGAAATCCTCTCCTATAGTTTTCCTGTATGCAGTTTAATGGGGTGGAGCTACTTTGACCCCACAACCAGAATTGATAGAAGCCGCATCCATCTGTGTTGGCCTATAGTTGTACACCAGTACATCCACTAGCATCCACTTTTGAGCTTATGCTCCATTCAGTATGACCGTATCATGCCTGCCTTTTCCTGTATGCACATAAACAATAAATTTACGAAATATATGTTCTGTTTAGTTGAACAAAGTTGAATGTAATAGAATTTAAAGGATAGAAGTGTGAAGAAAATTTCTATCATGGACAGATTATGAAAAAATTGTTAATGTGGTACTTTCCACAAAGAACGCCTGGGTGTTTTGGAATCAATCAATCAATCAATCAATCAATAAGTCAATCAATCAGTCAATCAAAGATACATTATTTATCTCAAAGGGAAATTAAATAAAAGTATACGATACAATTTTTTTATGCTTTTCATCAACATTAGGGTTTCTTTTTGGCATATATTGGTTTTTGGCTTTTGTTTTGGTCTGATACGTCTATTTCCCTCTAAAATCCACTTCACACTGTTACGTATCTGCTTTCTTTTCTATGATTCAAAGGTAAACAATGGCACTGACAAATGACACTCCAGTATTAATCATGATACTTTACTCAGTTTCATCCAGATAAGCGAGCCTGCCACAGATTGTATGATGAAGAATTGATATAGTTTTGATGGAAATTTCGCACAATGACTCAATGGTAGCAATATTTAATCTTACTTTAAGCCGTGGTATTTGCACTGATATGGAGTCATTTATGCTTGAAACGTATATATTCACCTACTTTCAGGTCAGTCGCTGTATTCTTATTATTAGGGAAATAATAGGCTTATCCACATCCTCAGATTTATAAAAAATAAAACATCATGGTATTATTGCTGCAAAAGTACCTGGTCTTGCCGTGGTTGCACTTTGTGAATGCCACAACCTTAATTCCCAGTACTATGCAGTATGAACCATGACAACCTCTACCAATTTGAAAGAGACCAACATACTACAAAGATGCAACAAGACTTGATGTTTCATTAAAACCCTTTGATTTTCCTACTTTACGTTCAGACAAACAGAATACATTTTTGAAATTCCCAGCGAGATTTCAATATTTTCAGAAAGTCCTTAACAGAACAACATACAGGAAAATGATCTTTAAACTATGCAACAAAACTACCAAAGATCATTAGTTGTTGCTTTATCCCAAACAAGAAAACAATTTTTTTGATGGGGTTCATCGTTTATGATGTTGATTTATGTAATACATATTTTCTTTATTATTCTTAATATGAAATGAAAAATTTTAGGACAGTAACAGAGGAAAGCTATAATTCTTGCAACATTAAACTTGAAACTGTGGCTTAACAACCTTGTTTACGTTTTTAAAAACTAAGCCAAACATGGAGATCTCACAATTGCCAGAAAAACAAAAACAAATAAGCAAAATAACAAACATTCATTCATTGCCATCCCTCCTTGAACCAATCATGTCATTAATTAACACACAAGATAATAAGATAATACGTTAAGTATAAACCACCGGTCCTTTCTAGCATCCATTGGCTGGTGGAACGGTTTGTTACCATGGAAACCTCTCTTGCAAGTTTTCCTACTGCTGAGAACGAAGTGATGTAAAAGCCGCCTCTCCCTGCTAAGTCCTCCATCACCTACCTAATAAAATGCTACTTTATCCCGCCTCTGGACAAGAAATATGCCCTTTCCTGTTTATATCATAGATTTTGTATTTAACAAAAAAAAAGGGTTGATAGGATTAAGCTGATGCATAAGTGCTTTAAATTATAACACTCAGTTGATATGAAAAGGCTGTATGGCGATGGTTGTTTTCTTTAAAAGCTGAACTGCTGAAAAAGGAAACATTTAGACATAATTGCCGAAATCCACACTGTATTTATTTTGCCTTTGGTCCTCTAGTCTGTGGGGACATCCACGGTCAATTCTTCGATCTTATGAAGCTGTTCGAAGTGGGTGGATCTCCGGCCACAACACGGTACCTGTTCCTCGGGGACTACGTTGACCGCGGCTACTTCAGTATTGAGGTGGGAACAGATTCTTTGCACATGCAAACCAAAACAAAAGTTGTAAGAAGCAGTGAGTGTGTGTTCTAAAGTAACTAAATCTATCCCTGTCTGTTTGTTCTGACAGTGTGTTTTATATCTTTGGTCGCTGAAAATCCTCTATCCAAAGACACTATTTTTACTTCGTGGAAATCATGAATGTAGACATTTGACAGAATATTTCACCTTCAAACAAGAATGTGAGTACCTCACAGGGTTCGGCGTGTTGTTTTTGAGGCTTGTCTTCATGCCTAGGCACATTCATACATAGCCTGCAGTATGTCTGGAGGCCCTAATTCACTTTTTTTCGATTGGTTTTCCAGTCTACCATGTGTTACAATGCAAAAGGTGGAAGCTTTCTGTTAACAGATAAAATGAAAAATGAATGCTGATATAAAAATTTTATAATGACAACTGTGATATGTGATTAAGCATAAATAACCATACAGGCAGCTGATCCATGTTTTTGTCTGTCAGGTAAAATCAAGTACTCAGACCAGGTGTATGACTCATGCATGGATGCGTTTGACTGCCTTCCTTTGGCTGCACTCATGAACCAGCAGTTTTTGTGTGTCCATGGAGGACTCTCACCAGAAATACACACCTTAGATGACATCAAAAAGGTAACAGCAAACTGCTCACTATTTAGCACTTCATCATTTATGTCTGGTTTTTTTATGTCCTAAAACGTTTTGTTTTTTTTCAAAAAATGTTAAGTTGGATCGGTTCAAGGAGCCCCCGGCATTTGGGCCCATGTGTGACCTGCTCTGGTCGGATCCTCTGGAAGACTTTGGAAATGAGAAAACGCAAGAATACTTCAGCCACAACTCAGTGCGAGGTTGCTCCTACTTCTACAGGTGAGCTGCCCATCATTAATTCGGAAGGACCTTACACATTCAGGTTTTACTGTTTTGTGCGTTCCTTCATGACACTTAATAAAGTTAGGATGCTGTTTTATTGTTTAGATCTTTGCTAGATGGTTTCTCTTGGTAAAAAGTAACAGACAGCTCAGACTTTCCCTAATGTGCAGCAAAAACAGCTTTTAAACCACCAATTTATATTGAAAACATTTTCAACCAAGCTTTGAACTGTGATACCTTTTTATCAATGAATTAAAGAGAAACAAACATAGGTAAGGTGTTGGAAGCACTAGATTGGGGTAGCCCCAATCTAGTGGGGAATTATTTTGTAACATTGAATGCATTCTCGTATAGAATGAATTCCTGTCTGTAGATTCTTCTATCCAATTGACTAACAACTCTGTGTTTTATTTTTTTTTTAAGTCATCAAATGATTCTGGTCACTAGGAAGAAATGTTCACAGATACATTTTCTTGACTCTTCTGTCAAAAATCAAGATGACAGAAATTCACAATTTTACAGCTAATATGTCCTTCTAAGTCTTTCTAAAATGCCAAACTACTGTGGGTTATGAATTCCGATCATCACCATCATTAACTCTGAAAACATAATTATGTGTCATTTTTATCATTTTTTTTATGTTTTTGTTCAATGTGTTAACAACTTACTTTATAAACTAATCAAAAATTATAAGGGTGGATAATATAACTGTTTTGAATTATAATACTGCATTTATAAATGATTTAAACTGATGGATTTAGTTAGTAGTTTGGTACCGCTTGCTGCAAACAAAGATCCATTATTTTATATCTTGTACAACAATCATAGTGAATAATAACACACTTTCGTAAATTATGTGAAGCAAATGAATGCTAAGTTTAGTTTGGAAGGAGATGTTATTATTGCAAGTCCACAGGAAACATAAGTATAATTTAAAACAAGAGAAAACCTTTAAAATATCCTTGGTAACATGAATTTTATCTTCCAACCTGATTTGCTTTTCATCAGCAAAATGACATCCAAATACTACAGTGATCCCGCTCGCTTGACTCATCCATGCAGCAGCACTTAAAATTTGCTGGTCATATATCTCCTTACAATAATTTCAACTGGTTTAGATAAGGGCTAACCAGAAATAAAAGTTTAAACTAGAAAAAGTAAAAAACACACAAATAGAGAGACAGAGGAAGACAGAAAGAGATATAGACACATTTAGATAGATATCAAAATTCAAAAGAGCAAGAAGCTTATAAAGGCTTAATGAAGAGATGGACGTGTTTAATAGAGAGCCTAAGAGCGTATTAATAATATTAGAGTCATATCAGACCAACAATAATTAGAGGAAGTTCTTCCCTGATATTGTGGCATAGAAGCGAGCTGGCGGTGGAGAGGAGGAGACATTAGGTAGAAGTCGTTATGAAAATATTCTTAATGAAAGTTCAGAACCTGGGAGTGAACTTCACAACGGCTCCGAATTATATCTGAAGGACATGCTGGTTTCCTTCAGGGGAGGAATAAAAGCGCAGCCAATGTGTGCTGCTAAAAGTCATATTACAAAACAAATCTAATGTAATGTTTCAAAAGCGAACCAACAATAAGGACAGCTGCGAATATTTCAATTTGATAGTGTGCTGTGTACATTTTGCTTTTCATAAGATTTCCGAAAACGTTTTAACCTCATAGGAACTAGTTTTAGTTTCAGAAAGTTGCTTATCTTGACACAAAATATGTTGCTGTTAATGTTGGGTGAAGGTTACATCAACTCAAAATGCAATTTTTCAAAACCAAAACCAAAATCCAATGCCATTAGAACTAGTTGTTGTGCTACAATCTTTAACTTGCTGTTTACAGACCCGCTAAGGTTAGTTCTGCAGCAGAGCGGGCTTAGAAAAGTACCGCCTTAAATATCCTGAGTTTTACAAGTCAGCTTCTTTGTGATTCAAATCTAGACTTTTCCCATATGGCAAGTCTGACAAAGATTTTAGCTAAAGTGATCTAAGCTTGTATAAAACTCGCTTAAGATTTTTCATTAACAAATTCCCAGTGGCCTTAGTTGTTTTGTATATGAGTAATGCGAAATACACCTACAATACCCCACAACAATCAACTTTAAATCACAAATTTCCTGCCTTTTCTGGTATTTAAATGACTCTTTCGCGTCATACTGTTTTTTTGTTTAATACTGAACACAGATTGAAATTAAAACAGATAATACAACTATGATTTTATAAAAAAAGTTTGTTTGCTAAAACACACATTTTTGACCAGTACAAAAATGAAGGACACTATTATGAGGAAGTAGTTGAAATAAAATTGTAAGTAGTGAGTTAATAACAATCAAAAGATACAGATGTATCCAATGAATAAAGTCAAACCGCTCTCTTCTTCACCCGTGTGAAATGGTCACCCAATTGGTATTCGGTCAGATGGGAGCTCAGGGAGGATTGTTCTCTACATGTGTGTAGGATGCTGATATTATAGTCATCTATCTCCCCCTGGGTTTGTTCTGCCTTCAGTCTCAAGCTTCCTTCCATCATTACGACTGTAGCTATCCGTACAGTGAGCATTCAGCCCAAAGTAACAAATTCTAGTGGGAAATTATGACAGAAATCCACGAACATCTAAAATCAAGTGGGAGCACACCAACATGTCTCCTTTAAACTGTATTTGTTGAAGTACTGCTGATTTAAAATCAAAATATCACAACAGGCGTGGTTATATTCTTACATCCACAAATTAATTTACTAACGTTTTTTTATATGGTAGAGCAGCAAAAAAAGGTACATTCAAACACAAAAGGTTTTTATTTTCAGATACTTTTTCACCTAAATAAGACACATTTAAAGTAATAAAACTAGTGCAGCCAAACTTAGAAATCATGTAATTAGTAAGTAACTAACGTCTGACTTGTGAAGGCTTCAGAAGTTTGTTGGAGAACTTCAGTGAACCACAGCATCATTAGGACCCGAATAAGACAGCAGACAGATCAGAGGAAAACGCAGTGGAGCAGCTGAATGGAGGATTAGGTTACAAAGCAATATTTGGCGCTTTGAACACCTCATACAACTTTATTGAGTACATCATATAAAAACTTCAAGATTGAATTTGTCACATCTGGAAACCTACCAAAACGTGAGCGTCCACCCAAGCTGCTGGACTAGAGAACGAGAGCCATCATCGGAGTGGCAGACAGCTTCACTCCCATGGCGACTATTAGCAGTGCAATCTGTAAACCTTGCCATTATGCGACAGTGGTTTTGTCTTTCTGCAAGTCTGCCTTAACCGCCACTCATTACACTGTCACGGTGGTGGTAACATCATGATGTGGAGTTGCTTTTCTCTGTTGCAAATCTGGAAAGCTGATCAGAGTTGATGGGACGATGGACGGAGCAACACACTGAGCAGTGCTGGAATAAAACACGACAGAGGCTGCAAAAGTCCTTGGAATGGGGTTAAAGTTCACTCTCCAGCAGTACAACACCCTTTAAGATACACCTCGGGCTAAAACTGAATGGTTCAAATCAGAAAGACCCGAATCCAAAAATATTACTGTGGCAAAGCTAAAAAGTGACATGTAGACCCCAGAAAATTTGCAAATATAATTTAAAAGAGAGATTATTCTTGATAGATTTATCAATTTATAAAGGCTGAAAACAAATGTTGACGTGTCACATAAAGTTCCCATAAAATAGCTTTGTTTTGTTCTTTCTTTCAACCGCTGGCTTTTCTAAAATTTGCTCACATTTAATTTCTTGTGCAATAATTACAACAAGATGAACTGAGAAAGGTTTATTTGTTATATTGGGGGGTTGAGAGCAACAGCCTCACAGATGGATTATTTTAGGTGAAAGAAGAGAGAAAAGAAAGAAAGGACTCTCAGTTTCACTCTCACGACGCAGCACTTCCATCCCTCTGTCTCTTTCGCTCATACTCACTTGTCAGATTCCTCGCTCGTTCTCAGTCACAGGCTCACCAACACGTATCATTGTGCGTTTGCACAATGGGGTGAAGGAATGATCGGTAGGGTCCATACTGCGTTCCTTTGCCTTAATCGATAAATATGGACCAATTCAAAGTAGCTAAATGTTCAATTTGTGAATTTAAAATGTAATGGTTTGTGTCAAATGACTGATAATAAATGTGCTGTTGATATTTTTTTCAGTAAAATCCCTTTGAGTGCAGCATATTGCTGTGTTGTTCTAATGTCAGCCACAGAGAAAACCTTAGAGCATGTTTTGTAGCTCTGCATGGGATTTAAGGCATATCTGTTCCCTTGAGGGAGTGTTACCTATGTGACCTGAATAAAAGGGCGAGGATGGCACAGCTTTGCCAGGTTCTTGGGGAACAGTTGTCTCCTTGTTTTTCTTCCGGCATAAACCTTGGAGCACTTTAATATTTTAAACACCTCTGAAAGTTTGATGGGGCCACAGTTGGCAGCGACCGCACGACAGAGCAAAGGTTTAAGTAGATGGTGTTGGGAAATTTGTCTTTGGGGTAATTTAGGTATCTAGTTAAAAATCTTATCAGTCAAATTTGGTTTAGTTTGCTGGTTAAAAAAAGAATTTGGGTTCAAACTAAGAAAAAAAACAACAATTGTTTTAAGTTTGACGTATCCTGGCGTCTCTTTGGATGCATAAAGTTGTATAAAAATGTATAAATTCAGCGTGACACTCTAAACCTCAAGAAAAATAAATTTAAAAAAAATTTACTTGTAATAGAAATATGTAGGAAAGGACAAATGAATGAAAAATGTTCTAATTAAATTGCAATATTTAACCTGTTTAAAGGATTAAAAATTCATTTTTTAAATTAAAAAATATTGTATATTGAATATAAAATATTTCAAGAAGAAAGAAAAATAAGTTAATAAACAACAGGAATGCAAAATTAGAACATTGCTGCTTTTTTGCTGGGATTTATAGCGACTGATAAGAGCTCTGTTTTTGTTCTACAATGTCAGACAACAGGAGAGGATATCGTTTGTCCCACATTTGTGAGACAAGTCAGACGAGTTCTGGTCTGTTTTTCTGATTTTGCTCATTTGTGGCGTTGGGCATGGAGAGGAGGGGGGGTGCTGAAAGACAGACATATGGTATATATTAAATAGCTAGTCACTTTGATCAAACATTTGTCTAATGCAACAAATGAGAAAGATGTGAGCACCTGCACTGAAAGTGTAGTTTATAATATGCTACTGATCCTATGCAATCAGCTTTGAAGGCTCCACCTGATTGTGTCCTATTGTATATCAGGTACCATGCTGTCTGGGTGAGCTTCTTAAGGTCCAGTAATTTAAAAATTAAAGCCAATAAATCGATTAATACTCACCACTGCATCGAGCCAGCCATGGTCTTTCCTTGACCGCCATTATTCTAGTGGCTGTTCTGTTAATTTGCCCCTTTAGTTTTGTACCTTGCAGATCTAAGACTTTGTGCAATTTTTTTTTTTATATATATATATATATATATAACAGCCAAAAGTCTCTCCCTGTAGACGAGTTTAAATGTTTTTTTATGCCTTACTTAAAAGTAATGGTCACATAGGATATGCATAAACACAAATTGTTTCAAAGGTTTATTAGGGGAATGTACTGTAATACAAAAAGAAAGATAGATCTAAATATGTGATAACAAACAATGTCTCCTTTTTTGGAAACATTAAGTAAATTAACAAACGATCTGCCAATCCAATTATATATATATATATATGTATGTATACTTTTGTATGGTAAAACCAAACTATTGGGAAATGTAAGAGTGCTCACTTTATCTGTTTTCATTAAATAGCCACATATTTCACATATTCAAATTGTAATCACAGGGTCAAGTTCATTTTAGACATTTAATATTGACATAATCTGGAACTTTGCAAGGTTGATGTAACCTTCACACTAGTAGAGATCTTCAGAAAGGGAAGTCATACATTTAAATAGAACAGATTGCGTTAACGTTAAGTTAAGACTTCAAAACTGAGATTCTTTCTTCACTGCCTTTAGAGTGAGCATGTATAATGTTGGGTTTAGGAAATAATGAAAAACTGAAAAACCACTGCCACTCACTTCTACACCGGTGAACTCTGAATAAAAGATCTTGTAATTCTAAAACTGTAATGTGAACACAAGCAGAATGTATGAAAGTACGTTAAAAATCAACAGAATCCCAAATAACAGAATTGCTAATGATACCTTAGATATCTACGTTGTAGCACTTATATTGCAGTTCTTCTCTGTTTTAAAGAGGCTTAATAAAAACCAAACATTTCTCAATTTCTCTATCTGTTTTGAAACATGGATGGCCGGCTATGATTATTCTGTAAAATTAAATATATTAGGTTGCATTTCTGTTTCTAAGTGGGGAATTTTCACATTGATGTATGCAGTGAAGTGAAATTCTAATACGAGACACCGAGGTTCAAACCTTAAACCTGCAACATAAATTAAGTAAATAAATGAAAGATAATAAAACAATTTAATAAAATTCTACAAATAGAACGTAAACTGCCTGTTTTGTACGAACATATTTGAATATGTTTCATAAAGTCTTTGAGGTACAGTTTCCTGTGGTAATATCTGACGTATTCTAGCTGCTATATTTTTTACTTGTTTTTGTACTTTTTATTTGCTTTTTATGTGATGGTTCTAAACACTGTTGTTTTCTGCTGTTACAGTTATCCAGCTGTATGTGAGTTTCTACAGAGCAATAACCTATTATCGATTATCCGAGCGCATGAAGCACAAGATGCTGGGTGGGTTCAAACTAAATATGTGTAAAAAAAAAAATAATTAAAGAAAAAACCAGTTCTTGACTGAAAACAAGTAATCTTGGTTTTTAATTTCTGAATAAACTTCTGTTCATTTGTTGTCTTCTCTTCTGCCCATCAATGCTGCAGTTACCGGATGTACCGTAAAAGTCAGACCACCGGATTTCCATCCCTCATAACCATCTTCTCTGCGCCAAATTACCTGGATGTTTACAACAATAAAGGTCTGAAAACTTAGTTATCTCGTCTCCTTAGGTTATTTTTTGCTTTTTTTTTATCATTAATCCATGCTGAAATATGTTTTTATTATTATTTTTGTGACAAACATAGACTGCAATTACCAGTATTCCATTTATTGCTGCTTTTAAAATGTGTCATCAACATGCAATATAGGATTTTTTTCAACTATGTGTGGCCAAAGGGTACATTTATTGTTAAAATTAGATTTCAAATAGTATAATTTTCCTAATTAACCATCTCCACAGCAGCTGAACCAATGCTGCTATATTTCAATGTATTTCAGTTCATTTTTGTTTTTTTGCATGCTTTCTAAAAAAACGTCGCTCTAGCGAAATCTTGACACTGAATAATCGTGTTTGGCCGAGTCAGTTGTAAATCAGTACCAAGACTTACTTTGACTCTGGATGAAGACGTTTTTAATGAACAAATTGAGGTGCACAAGTTGTTATAAGTGCATTTAGCCGCAGGCGTAAGAAAGCATCAGGGAGCCCCCGTTTGTTTGTGTTCTCAGATCTGTGACTTGGTTGCCATGGGCTGTGGGAGAGGGGTGAGCGTGGGAGGGACTGTCAGCATTGCTGACTATCTCCATGTGACTTTATGCCTCTTGATGTAACAGTGTCAGCAATCCCTGGCCTCGACAGGGCCACCTACTGGATGAAGTTACATTTTCGTCTCTCCTGCTGTTTCTTACAGTATATGGGATTACATGTAAACACGGCCTTGCAGTTGTAAAATAGTTGCTGTTTTGATGCATGACACTTTGTTAAAAGATCAACACTTTTATTATCAAATAAAACATTTAAAAAAAACAAAGGATCAAAATTTTATTTGTAACAATCATATTGTGTAAAACTTTTTTTTTTTACAGGCAATAATAAAGTAAAATACACTCAATATGTTTTCTCTGTATGAATGTTATAAAAGTAGTTTTTTTTTTAGCTTTTGCATCTTTGATTCAATTTTTAAATGAACTTCAACCTGGGTTACTCTGGGTCAAATAGGACAAAGTGTTCATTGACATTAACTAAGGAAAAAGGTTTGCTTGATTCAGGGTTAGGTTTTTAACCTAAGAAGGATAGATAAAAAAAAACTACTAGAACTACTAACACTAAAAACAACAACCTGTTGTGAAATTATTTCATCCATTCAAGACTATTTAGTCAGGGACAACGCATGTAATCATTGCCTCTGGCCTTTTATCCACAAGCTGTTTTTCATACTCACTTTTTGTTTGTGCTTTCCTATTCATTCTATTTTCATGCTGTCTCCACAGTCTCACTTATCATTTTTGACATTGTGTAAGCGATTAGTCAATGAACATAATTTATACAAAGTAACTTCAAATTTACTTCTACTTCATACTAAATAAATTCAAAATACATTGTGTTAAATCATCACTCCAACATGAGGATGTTCTGCATATACAACAGCCTCCCAAATAAGATTCCTTGACATAAAATTAAGCTTTTATGCAAGGCTCATTATCATAGCCACATTTTATTTCGCGCGCTCCTCTTACTGTGAGCTCTGGAGATCTCTTTGAGATCCACCCTAATTCTTAGAGTCCCGTTGTGTTTTCCAGTTGCCTTTGCCCGACTGGTGGAGATCACATGTCCTCTGCTCCACTTGAGTGACATGTGCTTATTTTAAACCTTAGCTAAAACATGAGCTACGGTGTCATGTGGTGTTCATGGCTAAGGGGTACACATGGCTTACTATTTAAAAACTTCTACAGATCCTGTTTCACCTGAGCTATCCACTGAAAAGTGTTTCTGCTATCTTTATTTAAAAGCAACATTTAAGTACGTCACCTTTTACCCAGCAAAACGATTCATTTTTAAATGTTCATGAAAATATACTCATTTTAAGCTGCAATGACAATAAATTAAATTATAAATAAACGGTTTACCTGGTTTTAAAAAAAAGTTACGTGTAGTTTCATTTAGATTTGATGAAAAATGCTGAATGTCATACAGACGTGTTAGTTGTATTGATGAGGTCGGAATAAGTGGAACTATTTTACTACCTGTTCTCTGTTCTCTGCTTTCTTCACAGCTGCTGTACTGAAATATGAAAACAACGTCATGAACATTCGACAGTTCAACTGCTCCCCACACCCCTACTGGCTGCCCAACTTCATGGACGTCTTTAGTTGGTCCCTGCCATTTGTCGGAGAAAAAGGTAGAAAGCTCCCTCATATCTTTTATAGGTCTTTCCTCTTAACGTCCCGATCTGGTTTTGTCCACTGATCAGTGACTACCTGCCCCGGTTGCATGTTTTCCTCCACAGTCACCGAGATGTTGGTGAACGTGTTGAGCATCTGCTCCGATGATGAACTTATGAATGATGAAGATGAGATATTTGATGGTGAGAAGCCTCAACAAGGATGTTTCATCATTCATCTTTTACATTTCTTACGGGTACATTGTGGGTTCAGTGTTGACCCAGATCTGCACACATCACGGTTTAGAAAGGATAAAAAGCCTCAGCAGTTCTTACGTAGGATATTTTTTTTGCATATATAAAATAAAGTCCTTTTTTTGGTCAAACTCTAAAATAAAGTTTTATTTGTTTAATTTTTAACCATTAAGTCAATTGCCCAAATAATTTGACCAACCATAACTATGCACCAATGGATTGACGCATTGATATGGTACATCCTAGAATATCTCACCTAATTTTGACTTGGCAGTAAAATATAATTCTCAAAACAAGCGACGATCAGAAAGAGAGTGGTTTGCTAACCTGTATTTTCTAATAGATTATCTGTGTTTGCAGCCAATGCAGCCGCCGCTCGCAAGGAGGTGATCCGAAACAAGATCCGTGCCATTGGAAAAATGGCCAAAATGTTCTCAGTTCTCAGGTAGATTTTTGTTTTAGTGTTGGTAAACGGAAGCCTGTTTTAAAACCCATGCATTACATAAGATCTGTTTTCAGTGGAAAGGGTTGTTTTTTTTCTGCACTGTGATCTGGGTTCAGCATAGCTTTCTGACCTGCTTGCTTGTTTCTGTTCCTCCTGCAGAGAGGAGAGTGAAAATGTGTTGACGCTTAAGGGCCTGACGCCCACTGGCATGTTGCCAAGTGGGGTTCTCTCTGGAGGCAGGCAGACGCTGCAGAGTGGTGAGCGCCAGGCTCGGCTTAAACCTTTTATTTTTTTATTTTCAGCTCAGAATCTCTTTTTCTGGTCGTTCTTGTGCTCATCGGCATTCTCATCTCTCTCATTGCCCTCATCTATTTTCCTGTCAGTCTCTTTTTCATCCTTTTTCTAAAGAAAGAGCAGCCAACAAATGCTGGTTTAGTGTTGTTGGTTCCTTTATTACATATGAATTTATGAACTGCAATTTTCAGTTTGATTTGTCACATTTTAGCACATTTAGTTAGGATTTATGTAGGTACGGTTCTAAAAAGAGGTTAACAGGGGTCAGTTTCTTATTTACAATAGATAATATGTTTATAATGCAGCAGAAGAATGATAGAAAGCACCTTAGCAAGTCTTCCTGTAAATGTCTGATAGAAAATGTCCTTAAATCTGATTGAGACACTGTGGGAGTATTTTTAAGAAGCCTTGAAATTCCCTCCTATGTGGCTGACTAAAACAATTCTGTAAAGATTGTTTTGGGTAATTTCCCTCCAGAGGGATTTAAAGACCCGTTTTCGGCAGTTATTTCAGTTGTTGTCACCAAAGGTGGCTCAACTAGTTAATAGGCTTTGAGAGTAATTACCAGGTAGATTTGAACTTTTTTTTTTATATATATATATGATCCAATTTCTTTATGTTGTATGTTTTGTTTTTGTTGACACAATTGATACAGTAAACAGACTTTTTCACATTATATTTCATCTTAATGTTTAAGGAATTGATGTAGCAATGATGAATGGTTTGGGCGAACAGCCAATAGGAGGAAATTGAAAGCATTAACAACAATAAAAAATAATTTCAGTGAGAAATAAGAAGGTGATATGTGAAGTATTGTTCGTCCACCATTATTGTTTGACACAAATCATACATGGAGGGTTTACTGGCGCTTATATCTGCATAGCATTCATTGATTGGAAACAGATGTCATTTTTCGTTTTTGGTTTGGCGGATCACTGCTCAGATTTACCAGCAGATTTTTTAAAACAGTCTCTCAAACCAACAGTTTGAACATTTTTAGGATTGCTTCAAATGTTAACCAGACGAACCACATGAAGAAATATGACTTTTAGAAATAAGTGCTGAAGTTGTTTTTGACAAGATAGGAAATAGAAGAAAAAAACAGTACAGCTTATTATTTACGCCTATTTAAGAATTATAACATCTAGAATCCTATACTCAGATAAGGACCTTTCTAAACAAACTTTATGCTCAAATGGAAAGATCTTATTCACAAACAAAGTACCATCTATTTAAAGTGCTGAACACAGGTTCCCTCAGATGTTTGTCAGCCTCTCACTTTCCATCATCTCATTTTTAGTGTCACTCCTCGTGGATCTATCTGTGTGACTTCTCATGAGAACTTTCTAACCCCAGTTTAACACTAACTCAGTTTTAAATGCATGGCACTCCTCTGAGTTTGGCTTCAGTGACAATGACCATGTCCAGCTCATCTGGCCAGAAAACATGAGTAGCCTTCTCCCAGGGGCTGCATTGTACGTTTGCATGGCTTTATCAGGAGTAACCTGCTCCCCTCCTCCCCCCTTCAGCCACCATTGAAGCCATTGAAGCCGTCGAGACGCATGATGAGGACGGAGAAGGTAAAACTGGTGCTTTGATATGTTATCAGAGTTTCCTGCTACATAATATTTATGTAGAAAACAGTTAGCACACTCAACATTTCTATGTTGGTAGGGCTTCAACCTATTATAAATTAGATTTCAAAAAAGGGAAATCCTCTTTTTTTCTTAATAATAGAAATATAATTTTTAGTTGGAATACTTTGTGTCCAGCAGCTATACTGAAGTTTGCCAGTGTTAAAAAAAATAATTTAAAAAACAGTTTAGCCAAAAAATTAAAAGGTTTATTTCTTATAGAAATTTAGATGAGCTTTTCTTAAAGCAACACTAAAGAAGTTTCAGTTTTGCCGGATCAGTGTGGACAAAAGCGGTAGTGTTTTGCCCGAAGGAGACTCCATTTCCCATGAGCACCAGTGCATAGCGTGGTAAAATCCTGATCTCCCGGTTCCCTGCAGTTGGATTCAAGTACATTTACTGTTTCCAGTGTCTGTGTGAAGGTAAAAAATTGTCCTATGATGATGTTGGAGATAAGAAACGGGGGAAGTGACGTATGCCGTAAAGCAGTCAGCACATTTTTAGCTGTTTTGTGTAGCAGGGTTCCTGCCACCCTCCTCACGGTTTCTTAGTGCCGGTTAAAGCGATATGGACCCCCTCGGGCCATGACAGAGGTGTCATTCAACGAGTCGACGTATGATCAGAAAAGTTATGAAAGTGTTTTATGAAGGTTCAAAAGTTTCTTACTGTGGCTTTAAAAGATAATAAAAATATTCTGCATCGGTTTTGACAAAAAAATATTTTCTTTACAGCTTGTTAAAAACAAGACCTGTTGAAAATTGTATTGTTCTCAATAGTTAATAGAAAAATCGTTCTATACTTTAAACCTATATCTCCATAAGTATAAATAATCTGGAGTTACTTTATAATATAGATATGTGCGTCCACCATTAAATGAGACTGAGCTTTTTTAAACTTTTAACTCGGGTCGCTCGAGGACGGCTGGAACAGAGAACTTATAATGTGCGCTGAACGAAGCTCCAACCACCATAAACTGCTGCTACAAAAATTTAAAAAGCTCACTTATCACACGTGGAGCGTACATTTGGAGCAGAAAGGAAACTGGGAAATAGGGAAAACCACTAAAGAAAAAAAACATGTAGAAATTTCATGTGTTCATCTTAAATTCCAACCCAGCAAAGTACAAAAGTGCTGCTAATGGCCTGAAAAAAGATTATTGTTTGGGCCTCCGTCTGGTCTTTAAAGGTATTGCATGCACAAAATCAATCATTTCATAATGAGCACAAGATGCACAAATAATGGGAAAATGTATTTTAATAAAAGCCAAACAATAAATAATATGACTACAAAATTAAGTAAAATAGACATATTTTTCTTTCAGTTGTGTTTCTTTTCTGCTGAAACTGAGTTTTGAGATTACCTGTTTATGTGTATGAGGTGAAGTTCTGTGCAAAATGGGTCAAATGTGTAGAATGTTTTGTGTTCTGCTGGTGTGTACCTCCTTTTTCAGATTTGAAACAAGGAATTACAGGAAAATGTATCCTTCTTAACCCATACATTTTTTGCCTGGCCTCCCAAAAAGCACAATCAAGACAAATGCCTCATAGAATATCTCATTGAGCATTGCTCTAGTCATTTTGTGATGGAACTCTCTTTTTTATGCTCCATTCTTAGATACACAATGTTATTTGGATCATTGAATTATATTGTGATTTTCAACAATGTTTTTTATTTCCGCTACTGCCTTTATCGGATAAAAAAAAATCATTTAACATTGATCATGGTAATTTAAATGATTATTAAAATTAAGGGCACTCACTCAAGCTGGGAGGCAAATATCAATAGGTTATAATAATTCTGGAATACAGGAAGGGATCATTTTTATTCATGATTGTCACTCTTAGATGTGATGATTGAAGAAAGAAAATGAATGAATGATTTTTGCATCTGTAAGTATTGTAATGCCAGCATTATCTATTTAAATCAGGACATGCATGATAGGATGTATAATAGGATATCCTTATACATTTAGCTAACTTGCACATATAATGTTTGCATTCACATATCGTGGACATGATTGTCATAGCAATTAGACAACTGAAGTTATTTATCTCAACCCTTTTTTTGTAAGTATTTTCCAAAACAAAGAAATTAGGTGCTTGAGTTTAAATTAATTTAGGAGTCACAATTATGTACACAATTGGAAATGTTTACATCCACCCTAACAAATATTTACAAACACACAGTCTTTACTGTCATTAACAAGCTTATAGGACATGTTTACCTGCATATTTGGACACTTCTCTTATCAGAAATGGGGAGTCTACTTCATAGTTTATTAGCTATCTGTCAGGGACTTAAGCTCCAAATGTTAACCAGTAGTTGTTGATAAGTGGGGAAGTCAAACATTTTATGCAGATTCGTATTGTATTTATTCTTCTTCTCAACAACTATCATTAGTAGTTCAACAAAGCCTTAGCATGATTCTTCCACTACCATGCTTGACAGATGGAGTGAATTGAATAGGATAGCCTAATGTTGAGCTTTGGAACCTAAAAACACTTTATCACCAGCCAATGACGGCACTGGAACAGGTGAAGGGTCTATTTTACTAGCAGCACTGGTACGTTGTGCAAACTGAGCAGAACAATCAAAATCAAGCAGGGGAAATACAAGTTAAATTCTCAATTGCGCTCCCAGTTCTTGATTTTTAAAACTTTATTCAAGTTGTATGCTGAATGATCGTGCCTGACTGCATGTTTCCTCTCCTTCAGCTATTCGCGGGTTCTCCCCGCAGCACAAGATCAACAGCTTCGCGGAGGCTAAGGGCTTAGACCGCATCAACGAGCGCATGCCGCCTCGCAAGGACGGGGTGAACCACGTGGGCCACTCAATGGGCAAAATGAATATGTCGGAGGCAAACGGCACGGAAGACAACAGCAACATCCAGTGATGTGCTGTCTGAGCCACGGAAACCGTGCCGCTGTTGCAGCAAGACTTTGCTTAATGAGAGATTCCAGCCTCAGAACACAGAAATCCAACAGGCCCACTGCTAGAACTTGAAACCTCCAGCAAATCTAAACACTGGGCAAAAAGGTCATTTATTTCCTGATGGCATGTCATTGCACTGTTAGGGGGAGGGGGGAGCTGGGGTTCACCGCAAACAGTAAAGAAGGACCAACAGGCTGCAGCAGCAAAGAAGTGCTTTTGGATGTTGTGTCCAACTGTAGTTCCTATTTTCAATTCGCTTGCAGACTGAATTGTTGGGAGTTTTGTCGTTGCGAGTGCTGACACACACGTGTGCTCCTTCATTACAGGGCCTGACATAAGACATAAGTGCAGTATCCATGCCACACAAATCCTATTAATGATTATTATGAATCACTCACTCACAAATGCACTTAAAGAGAAAAATCACCTGCTTTATCTCAATGTTTTTTCTTTTCCATTTATCTCGTATTAGGTCACGTGACTTTGTGAGAGGCAACACAAAAAGGAAAAAGAGCAAGAGAGGCAAGAAAATAAATAAACGTGTGCCTCTTTGAACCCTGCAGCACGCCACGTCTTATCGGTGGACTTAAATTTATTGATTTACCTTGTTGTAAGATGCTGTCAACCTGCAGGACAGGGTGCTCCTGTTTGCTTGCCCAGACAAATCCACTGCAGACACAAATCTATCTCCCATATATCTTAGTGACCTCCAGCATTGCCTTGGTCCATCTCTCCTCCACATCAACCATCTTCCAGGATGATGGAACTTGGAAGAGGTGAAGGGAGGGTTTGGAAAACAGGGTTCCACTGTTTGCTGAAGGTAACCCAGCATCCCAAATTAAACACAGATATTTGAGAACAAAATATGTTTCCTTTTCTCCTTTGAATATCAGCTTTGAGTTGTTTTTTTTACCTCTCTCTAAATGGCATTTTTCACAAAGACAGAAATCTCATGATATGTACACACAAAGATTTGATCCAACATTGCGCAGCTACTGGTAATATAATTGGCTCATTTGCCAGGGACTTGATGTTATCGTCGTAAATCAGACTTTGTCCTAGCCTGTAGTTTGATTCTTCGCAGTTTGCTATTCGAAGCTACAAAGATGTGGATTTGCTTTTTTTTTAAACTGTCTAATTTGTGTTCTTTACACATTAAAATGTGTAGTATCCTTCTTTCCACCAGCCACCAACGCTAAGCAGCAGTGGTTGAGGATGAGCAGCCGTCATTAATCTTTTTCCTTTACAGAAAACCACAGAAACGTTTGCCAATATCGCTCTTTCCCCGGCTTCCTAAACCAACTTCAGAGTATCCAAGGAGTGTGATCGCAAATCTAACCCGTTTTAAAATTATAATTGCTTTTTTAATGCTTGCTGTAAAATTTTATTACCTAACCAGCCCATGCCTGAATTCACATAAGAACAAACTATCTTCATCTATCAAAACCAACATAAAATGCAGTTTTGGTGGTATCATTTATTATTCTTGCTAAATTTTCTCTTTTCTCCTCTACAACAACACATATTTCAGAGGAAAATAAAAGTCATGTTGACTAACGTCGCATACGTTGCTATCAAGATATTAACGAACTTATATCTTGTCTGCTTGTTGCTCATAAAACAAAAAAAACAACAAGAATACAAACGGTGACTTTGACGTACATCAGCATCCCACAGATGTTTGCACCCTTTTTGCTTTTCTTATGGATTATTCAATTTTATGCTCATAAAAAAGTGATGAAAAAAAGAGGTTCTAGGTTTCATTGGGTTTTGTCTGATCATAAACAGCATCAGTCCTAGCATTATTTAACAATTACAGTGTTAGATCAACCATAAAAAGCAGGTGGATGCTACCACCTTAACATAGCAAGCTGCAGCTGCTTTAAAGAACCTTTAGGCTAGAACTGCTTTAGTCATCCTCAGGTATTGAATTGGATTTTGATGCTGTATTAGCCAACATTTTTAAAAAACAGGAGAGTAGTTGGAGTAGTTGCAAAGGATAAAATACAATGTCTTTTCATTTCTACAAAAATATGTCATTGACTGAGTGCAGGTATTCTGTACTTCCTTAGGAAAACATCAAACATTTTGTCAAGTAAACCTTAAAAAAAAAAAAAATTCCATTATTTAGTCAAACTTTTTTTTTCTGAATTACATTTTTAATCTGTAATATACTAGAAACAGGATGATTAAGTAATAAATAAAAGCTAAAGCTCACTGTGATTTAAATGCAATCCATCCATATTCCAAAACCTTTGAAAACTGAGTCTTCAAAAACTTTTCAGGGAATCCCAAACACCTTTAGAGCTGAAAAATCTCAATATTGGAAGGACAGACATCTGTAATCCCTACCCTGCAACAAATTTCTAGAATTTACTGCATTTGTTATTGTTTT
Source organism: Orestias chungarensis (assembly GCA_032876305.1). Taxonomy (NCBI): domain Eukaryota; kingdom Metazoa; phylum Chordata; class Actinopteri; order Cyprinodontiformes; family Cyprinodontidae; genus Orestias; species Orestias chungarensis. The sequence goes on along the minus strand of JAVLVB010000780.1, from coordinate 1,219,497 downwards.
CCTGGTTTGGACGGCATCTTTTCAGTAATAAAGGCAGATGACTAAATGACGGACAAAAAGTGACTTAAACACAGCATCTATGATGTGGAACGCATCAATGCATGCAAATTAAGTTCCTAGTTGTTATGTGAGATCATAATTGTGATAGTTGTGTTTTCAAATAGTAAACTTGAATTCATTTATTTTTTAATTACATATGTAGTTTTGTCCTGTTTTATACATTTTATAAATAGGCTTCCTTTGATTGTTTTTGGTCCATTTCCTGGTATTATTTCGTTATTTATTACCACTGCTTTTAATTTAATAATGATTTGTTGTATGCCCTAAGGAATTCCTAAGGCCTTGTGCTATATATATATATATATATATATATATATATATATATATATATATATATATATATATATATATATATATATATATATATAT
>JAVLVB010000780.1:1174753-1215798 GCA_032876305.1 Orestias chungarensis | reverse complement strand
GACTGCAGTTCTCCCTGCTGGCATTTCTGCAGGGAGACCTGCAGTCAAACCAGTGACTGTAGGGAGACCTGCAGTCAAACCAGTGACTGCAGGTCTCCCTGCAGTCACTGGTTTGACTGCAGTTCTCCCTGCTGGCATTTCTGTAGGGAGACCTGCAGTCAAACCAGTGACTGTAGGGAGACCTGCAGTCAAACCAGTGACTGCAGGTCTCCCTGCAGTCACTGGTTTGACTGCAGTTCTCCCTGCTGGCATTTCTGTAGGGAGACCTGCAGTCAAACCAGTGAATGCAGGTCTCCCTGCAGAAATGCCAGCAGGGAGACCGGCAGTCAAACCAGTGACTGTAGGGAGACCTGCAGTCAAACCAGTGACTGTAGGGAGACCTGCAGTCAAACCAGTGACTGCAGGTCTCCCTGCAGTCACTGGTTTGACTGCAGTTCTCCCTGCTGGCATTTCTGCAGGGAGACCTGCAGTCAAACCAGTGACTGCAGGTCTCCCTACAGTCACTGGTTTGACTGCAGTTCTCCCTGCTGGCATTTCTGTAGGGAGACCTGCAGTCAAACCAGTGACTGCAGGTCTCCCTGCAGTCACTGGTTTGACTGCAGTTCTCCCTGCTGGCATTTCTGTAGGGAGACCTGCAGTCAAACCAGTGACTGCAGGTCTCCCTGCAGAAATGCCAGCAGGGAGACCTGCAGTCAAACCAGTGACTGTAGGGAGACCTGCAGTCAAACCAGTGACTGCAGGTCTCCCTGCAGAAATGCCAGCAGGGAGACCTGCAGTCAAACCAGTGACTGCAGGTCTCCCTGCAGTCACTGGTTTGACTGCAGTTCTCCCTGCTGGCATTTCTGCAGGGAGACCTGCAGTCAAACCAGTGACTGCAGGTCTCCCTGCAGTCACTGGTTTGCCTGCAGTCACTGGTTTGACTTGCTCTGTGCAGCAGTGATTGCCAGACAGCTCTGCTGTCATGCAAATGATTCCTGTTGGCACTAATTACACATTATTTACATGAAATCACAGACAACAAACTGGAATTTGTTGGGTTGTTTTTATTAGTTTTTGAAGACTATATTCTATTTTCCAGACTTTTCTCCTCAATTTATCTAATCACAAGGGTCTGATTGCTTAATGAATCCAGTTTATATATGCATACATACTTAATACTTACATGTTTGATCCTGTGACTTGCAGCACATGAGCTGTTATCCAGAATGGCTTTGCCTATTTAATTTTATAACTGATCCCGGTATCAATAAAACAAAACATAGGATTTACCTCCTGTTTGCTCTCTAGAAACAGACTCGAGACTTAAAAAATGAGTTTAAAATGCCAAAACAGATAAAAAAATCCCAAGATCTACAAAGTGTCTTAAGAGAATCTGTTTCAAGTTTAGGATTCTCTATTCCTTATTTGACCAAACCAGGAGTAATTTATTTTGATATGGAGCCGATCGAGTTAGTCTGACGCAAACTTGTCTCTTTAAGCATTGACGCACCTTTCTTAAATAGTTTAGTGTTAAATACCTTAATCACAGTCTATTATATCTGTATAAATAAACCCTGTTGTGTCATTTTGATCATTCTCTTATCATAAAATAATTGTGTGCAATTATAATTTAGCAGATTTGAGGTTATGTAATGACTTACCAGACAGTTCTCTCTGTCTTGGTTGACCATAGTTTTGATTTTAAATCTTGCTTCACTGTAGACAGCAATGCAATTTCTATCACCCTCCAGTTTATGATTGGTTGAATCTTTATAGGTCTTGTGTCTTCCCTGAACATTAGAGCAATTATGCTTTAATTTGAAGGACATAATTTGGTTCAGATGGTTGAAAGCTATGAAAATTTCGGTATTCCAACAGTAAAAAGAATCAAGGCACAAATCAAAGCTACCAAAAAAGGAAAAGGCCGTTTAGTTTTCATTTAAATAGTGGAAATAGTAGTGCACTATAACAAATCCACCTTTTACAAAATCCCCTAATTAAAATTGCAAGATTATTAAAAGAATTATGCCTGTAGTGAGATAGGAGTTAGTTTGGTACCACTAATATTTCTAAACAGTTTCATAAACAAAAAAATTGTATCCTAAACGTGATATTATTGGTGTCTGTACTTGTATTACAGTGCTGATAGACGCCATACTGAGAAATGGAGGCAGTGCGTCCCAAGAAGCCAACTACGTTCCCCCGCCCGCCGGCTGGAGAGACGAGGACATCGGAAACCACGACACGAGGAATGCTGCAAGTTATGATGAGAAGAAGACGTACACCGAGGAGCAAAGGCAGGGAGTTCTCAGGTAAGACTTGGTTCTCGCTTCAGTCTACCTCTGTGAAGACGCAATAACCAGTCTCTCCAGAAAAACGAGGATTCTCCAGAAAAGCTAAATCAAAGCGTGCATAATTCTTAAAAAGCCGCTTAATCACCGCATTAATGGCATCTAATCACAGAAATAGCTGAATTATGTAAATTCGCCTGATTTTGCTGATCCTGCATTTTTTCCCAGAAATTTAAAATAATTGATTATTTCCTTAATTTTGACTGAAACTACCCCCCCTCCAGCCAAAAGTGAATGGTCTGGCGTGTCGCGTAGTGAGGTCATCACCTCCATGCGCCACCATAACAAACAGACGTTTCGGTCCCCAGCTGCGGCACGTCAGCTCGTCGGCCATATTGGATGTGTCAGATCTGCACCGTAAACTAATAAAAGCAAATGGACTGAAGTTGATCCAGCGCTTTACTACAGGGAGCTTTAAGTTAGTTACAACTTGCTTTGTTCGTAGACAGATTCTGGATTTCAGAACTAAGCAATGTTCATATTTTGTACTTTCCCACTCATTACATGACTTTAAATGGTCCAAGACTCTAAGTTTGCATAACGGGACTAAATAACTGGCTCAGTTATGCTGCTATGTTATCTCTTGTTTGCTGCTTACTATATGTGGGAGAAGCAGGTTTATTCTCCCTACATTTGTAAACGACAAGTTATTGACACTTTTCTAAATATTTTCGCACTTTCCCACATTTTCATCGCAGAAAAAAGTACGAAATGCTGCAGAATTCAATGCAGAATCAAGGATTTTTGTCTGAGTTTTTCTGGGGGGACTAAATAACACAATCATGAATGCTAAGAGGTATCCTAAACGTTCTTTATGCTGTCCTTCCAACATCCACCATGCTTTGTTAACGCAGAATAAAGAATTGCAAGGACTTCTATGAAATCCTGGGTGTTGACAAAGGTGCCAGCGATGAAGATTTGAAGAGGGCGTACAGGAAGTTGGCTCTGAAGTTTCACCCGGACAAGAACTTCGCACCAGGAGCCACCGATGCATTCAAAGGTTCTTGTGAAATGTCTGCTTCCATACATTTTAAACATGTTAAATGTAAACACTGAATTCTGCAACCAAGCATTAGTGAGGCTTTTCAAACAAACATCAAGTTTTCTTATCAATCATTTAGATCTCATGAAATGTTTCACATCTCCCAACAGCCATCGGCAACGCATACGCAGTGCTGAGCAGCCCAGAGAAGAGGCAGCAGTACGATCAATTCGGGGAGCAGTGTCCAAGCTCAAATGCTGCCCATCAGCCCGGCCACAGCCGGCCCGGACACTACCGCAGCTTTTACCGAGACTTCGAGGCTGACATTTCCCCCGAGGAGCTCTTTAACATCTTCTTTGGTGGAAGGTTTCCCACAGGTGTGTGTGTGCGTTAGAAGGGCTTATTATAACAGGTTGTTTTTCTCGTTGGGTTTAAGAATATGATCTGCTCGGCAGGAAACGTTCACGTGTACACCAACCAGGGCGCCTCCTACTCTCAGTTCTACCAGCCTCGTCGCCGGCGGACTCAGGAAAGGCGCGAGGAGGTGGTGGAGGAGAACCAGAGTCAGGTCGGTCGCTCGTCGACATCTGCCGTGTCATGCTGTCGTCTTATTGGTTGAGACATTTCTTAGATAGATGGAGGACGTCAGATGCAGATATGTAGAGCAGCTGAACGAGAAGGATCCAAACAGCCCACATGCTCTAGTGTTTTTCTTTTTCTTATCCTCCCACAGAACACCTTCACAGCTCTTCTGCAACTTCTGCCTGTGCTGTTGTTGATCCTCATATCCGTCTTTACTCAGATGATGGCCACTAATCCATCCTACAGTCTCTTCTACAAGCCGTGAGCTTAAAACCAATCAGATTTAGGCTTCTCTTGCTTTTTAACATGAGTAGAGTTGAATGTTTCTGTCTTTTGTGACGTCAGTGCGATGGGACTGGTGGTGTCCAGAGAAACGCAGCACATGGGTGTCCCGTACTACGTGGACAAAAGTTTTCAGAAGGACTACCGGGGAGCTGCGCTGGAAGAACTGGAGAAGAGCATAGAGAGCGACTATATCGAACACCTGCAGAGCAGCTGCTGGAAGGAGAAGCAGCAAAGTAAGTGAGAGGACTTTACAAGCTTGATTAGTAGCCCAGGACAAGTTTCCTCACATTCTCCGCCTGTGCTGCACTGCAGCAAACGTTCATTATGTACCCAGAATGCATCGTTATGACACCACAGCCTATGCTTCTAACGTGTGCAGTAGAAAAACTGCGAATGTTCTTCGTGTTTCCTGACAGAACCACTGCTGTGTTCAGTTAAAAATAATCAAGAACTATAAAGCTGAAAGTGTGAGTAAAAGATGATGGGTGTGAATTAACACATTTTATCCTGTTAAGGGGAATAAATGAGATGATTCATTGAAAGAGCAGAAAAAAGTGCAACAGCATCAGCCTGTGCTAAATATGATGTTGGTTTAGTGGTTTAAAATTACCCAAACTAACTTTGATGCCACGGAAACATAAGTGAACAAATGTAAACATTTGTCATCATACTATTATTTAATGAGTACTAATTCAATCACACAAATGCGTTCATGCAACATTTTAATCAACATAAACATTGGCAACTGTGTGATGGCACACGACGTCCGATGCATCGGTGCATGTATGGGAAATTGGCCAAGCTGCAAAGTTAATGTCGGTTTGACCTCAAAATGTTATATAGGTGCATCCGTACGTGTGCACAAACAGTGATGGGCAATATTAAAATGGGGTGGATTTAATAAGATCTATCAAGAATCAGTTTATTTATATAGCGCCAATTTAAAACAGGTGTCGTCTCAAGGCAATTCACAGAAAATCAATTAAAATCAAAGATGCATCAAAACAAATATGTTTGAAAAAGTTTCCAATCTAAGGAACCCCAGCAGATTCATGGAGTCATTGACTTGCAGCATTCACTCCTCTGGAATCAGCAGGCAGAAACAATGACTTGTGTTGTTGTTGACTTTACAGCAATCCCTCATACTGAGCATGCATTTAGCGACAGTGGAGAGGAAAAACTCCCCTTTAACAGGAAGAAACCTCCAGCAGAACCAGGCTCAGTACAAGCAGCCATCTGCCACAACCGACGGGGTTTGAAAAGACAGAAAGCTAAATTAGAAGCACAGGATACTGAAATAATAGAGTTTATAGCAGCAGTTGTAGAACGTCACTGGAAGCATCTCAGCCCATGTTCTCCTCCAAGAAGCTGTCTCAGCTAACAGAACGCCAGCCACGGTGTGGTTACTATGGAGAGACGAACACTAAGAGAAAACAAAAGGTTAACAAGGTTGAAATAACGGTAACTAAGTAGATTGGACAAAGGAAGAAAGTAGCAGAGAGAGAAGTGGTCAGATTGTCCTCCAGCAGTCTAAGCCTATTGCAGCATAACTATAGAAAAACTTAAATAACTTAACCCTATAGAGTGAGACATGAAGAAGGTAGAGCAAAGGAGAACCGTCTGTCAAGACTGAGTTCCTCCCCAACCGGATTAGGCTGTCTTCTCTACCTCTTCCTAACTATAAACTTTATCAAACAGGAAGGTTTTAAGCCTAGATTTGAAACTAGACACGGTGTCTGCCTCACGGACTAAAGCTGGAAGCTGGTTCCACAGGAGAGGAGCCTGATAACTGAAAGATCTGCCTCCCATTGTGCTTTTAGAGATTCTAGGAACCACCAGTAAACCTGCAGTCTGAGAGCGAAGTGCTCTGTTAGGGACATAAGGAGAAATCAGATCTCTGATATACGATCGAGCTTTATTAGTGAGGGCTTTATATGTCAAAAGAAGAATCTTAAAATCTATTCTAAGTTTGACAGGGAGCCAATGAAGGGAAGCTAAAATAGGGGAGATAGGATCTCTCTTTTTAAGCTTCATCAGAACTCTTGCTGCAGCATTTTGGACCAACTGTAGACTTTTAATTGCATTCTGTGAACTTCCTGCTAATAAAGAGTTACAATAGTCCAGCCTTGAAGTAACAAATGCATGGACTAGCTTTTCAGCATCTGTCCTAGAGAGAAGATTTCTAATTTTTGCTATATTCCTAAGATGAAAGAAGGAAATCTTTCATACCTGTTTTATATGAGACTTGAAAGACAAGTCCTGATCAAAAATAACACCAAGGTTCTTACATTGTCACCAGATGCCAACCTGATTCTATCCAGGTCAAGTGGCTGACTAAGCAATTTCCTTTTCAGAGGTTCTGGTCCGAAGATAACAACTTCTGTCTTTTCAGAGTTAGAGAGCAGAAAGTTTAATGTCATCCACATTTTTATGTCATCTAGACATGCCTGTAATCTAACAAACTGACTGGATTCATCAGGATTTATAGATAAATACAATTGTGTATCATCAGCATAACAGTGGAAATTAACACCATGCTGTCTGATGATTTTACCAATAGGGAGCATGTATATAGTAAATAGAATTGGGCCAAGTACTGAACCCTGTGGTACTCCACAAGTAACCTTACAATGCGGAGAAGATTTGTCATTTAGATTAACAAACTGGGATCTATCAGACAAATACGATTTAAACCAGCCTAGTGCTGTTCCCTTGATCCCCACAGTGTGTTCGAGCCTTTCAATGAGGATATTGTGATTGACTGTGTCAAAAGCAGCACTGAGATATAACAGAACTATAATAGACACGAGCCCATAGTCTGAGGCCATGAGAATATCATTAGTAACTTTAAGGAGAGCTGTCTCAGTGCTATGATGAGCTCTGAAACCTGACTGAAATTCTTCACATAGGTCATTATTCATCAAATGCTCTCTCAGTTGATTAGCAACAATTTTTTCAAGGATTTTAGATAAAATAGGAAGATTAGATATGGGTCTGTAATTTATTAAGTCTTCTTGATCAAGAGAAGGTTTCTTAAGTAAGGGTTTTATTACAGCTACCCTAAGAGCCTCTGGTACATAACCATTCACTAATGACAAATTAATCATTTCCAAAATGGTAATGGTAATAATAATAGGAAATACTTCTTTAAAATATTTTGTCTGGATTGGATCCAACATACAAGTTGAAGGCTTAGATGAAGAAAATATTTTTGAAAGCTCAGAAGGCTCAACTGGAACAAAACACTTCAAACAGAGATCAGGCTCCAGAGCCACATTCAGTACCTCATTGCTTACTGAGGTAGTAGTTATGTTTGGTAGGATGCCATCAATATTAGTTTTAATAGATTCAATTTTATCAATAAAGAATTCCATAAAGTCATTACTGCTAAGAGTTTGAGGAATGGATGATATAATAGAGTTTTCATTTCTCGTAAGTTTAGCAACTGTATTAAAAAGAAACCTAGGATTGTTTTTATTCTCCTCTATTAGCAAAGTAAAATATGCAGATCTAGCTTGGCGCAGGGTCCTTTTATACAGAAGCACGCCGTTTTTCCAGGATAAATAAGACTCCTCTAAAAGCGAAAAACGCATATCAAAAATTATCTGTCAGTCGTCGGCTTAGTTTTAGTTTTTGTGGTTTTTGATGAACGTCCCTCTCTGTTGTTCCTACGCAGAGTCAGACTTGGCGAACCTGGGCCAGCTTTACCGGGACGAGCGGTTGAAGCAGAAGGCCGAATCCATGAGGCTGGACAACTGTGAGAAGCTACAGCGACTGGTCGGTCGGCTGAGGGTCAAATGAGGACAGTTTGAGAGGAGGAAACGTTTCTTTAGCCCAGTGTGTGATTTACCCATTCTGGCCACTTTGTTGCAACGTGTGGTTGGGGACGGTGCAGCCAGTGGGAGATTGCACCTCTGGAAACAACGTGCCTTCTCTGCGGCGGTAGGAAAATGAAGGAGTTGCTCTGTGGCTTTAGCAGCAGGGATGGCGAGCTCCCGCTGGCAAGGTGTATGACGTCCCTCGGCCTTTAAACTTTCTCATAGAAACGGCTCGACTTACAAAGGCAGGTAGTATGTTTGGGGCATACACGTTTTATCTGCTTAGGGTTTTTTTGTGTTTATCTTGTGTCTTTGTTGAAATTTTTGATGTATTTACTTGGTAGATAACAGGGTGAATGTTAGTGAGCATTTTCCAGTAGCAAGCTAGTACAGAGACCTAAATACTATTGCAGTGTTTGGACAAATCAGCACATCGGTATTGTGAAGACAAAAAGCCAAGACGGATCCAATAATTAAAGCGTCTGCAGTACAACCATGGAAAGATGGTATTGGTTGCCTCTGAAAGCACCTCTGGTACCGATGGCTGGATACGGCTTTATTCTTCCTCCTGAGATTACATTTCAAATATTTAATTACTTGTCAAAATATCTTTTTATGGTCCCTAAAATTGCACAACCTGCTTTGGAGAAGTTTTCAGACTTCCATTAAAATGTATGGTAATCAGACTTTTAAGTGATGGACCAACACAAAGTAGTGTAAAAAAAAAAGATAAAGCAGGAACATGATATGTGGTAATGAGTTTTTCTTTACTCCTCCCAGGCAGTCTGTATTAGGAGCATCTGTAAAATCATTTCTGTTGTCTTTACTCTGATTGGGCCAATCTAAGCGGAGGCTTCAATCTAAACCGTTCTATTGCTGCTCTGGTTGTGCGTAAGTGTCACAACAGACGTTTGCTCCAGGTTCAAGTCTTATGCAGCCTCTAATAAGGCTTTCTTCCGGGGTTATCCTTTATTCAACTACATCCGGCTTCCAATCCACTGAAGGAGAGCAATCCCACAGAATGCTATCATGCAAAACTGTTTGTTCACTAACATTGTTCAACAAACCTCTGACGCCTTCACAGAACAGCTGCACAACATTTGATCTGTAAAGACGTCTGTAAAGACCTTTTAAAAGGTTATTTGTATTTCCTTCCTCTTCAGAAATAAGAATTACTTTGTGTTGGTCTTTCAAATAATAACCCAATAGGGTAAATTTAAATTTGACATGTGTTAAAAAACTCAAGGGGGTAGTAATAGGTATCCAAGCCACAATATTACTATAAATATCACCATTTCTTTTCATTATTGTTTTATTAATCCTTCCCCCCTATTTTGTACGGATATTTTATACAGAAGAAATTAATTGATCTAAACAGATGGTCCTCAAACTCATTTTCTAACTTGCAACCTTCTATTTTGTTTTGCAGACATTTGGCGTTTTACTTATGAGGATGCTGACGGTTCAAATCCCTTTTATATTGCTAATCTATATCACCCCCTCCCATATCTGAACATCTGAGTCGTTGCCATGCACTACGCCCACCAGACTGCCTTAGCTGTTGTACTTCTGGAATATTCAGGTTCATCTTAAGCACTTTTAAGTTAAAATCTTGTTTTTGTTTTTCTCCCATACATTTGCATGCATCCCGGAGATTTTTTATTTATTTTCTATTGCATATTTATTAATTGACTTTTAAATGTAAATACAAACTAGAATATTCAGGTTCACGCTGTTATCTTACACTTAAATCCATAACTGTAACAAAAAAACAACAACCACGAGCTAGGTTTTAAAATGTATAACGGGTTATGTTGCTGAATTCATGCTAAGCTGTCAGCCAAAAATCCGTGGAAATAAAGCTGGAACCAGTATTGAAGCACATCGCCTGTCTTGTTGCATTCAATCGTGATTTCTTGGTGATTTAGCAGAACATGGGGTCAGCAGAGGATGGTGCAGCTCAGCCTGAATTACAGCCAAATTCATGCTGAGATGAGTGTTTTGAGTTATTGTGTCCAATTTAAAATGATTAAAGGAAAACTTTCTATGGCAAAATAAAAAAAGAAACTACTCTAGATTTGTCTAAGAATTCTCTTTATGAATTTAGAAAAAAGGTCAAATGTAACACCCTGTTGGTTTGTTGGGCATTTACCGTTGTGTTATGCAATCGTCTCCATATTTTGACTTCCAGTTAAGATAAGTAAATAAACTAAGAGCTCCTAAACATGGTGTTTATTGTAGCTTTGGTCAGAAGAAACGTTTAAATTGAATAGAAAACCAAAACTTTTGTCAATCACCTGCCATCAGACAGGACATCATGCTCGCAATAAACAGCTGAATAAACATTAAAAGGTCTACACATATTCATATCATGAAATACAATAAAGAAATGAATATGTTTTGACAGTAAGTTATTATTGCTTTTGTGTAAAAACTGTTTTTGAGCCCGTTAGTCCTTTAACTCAATGCCCTGTAACCGTCTTTATGAACGAACAAAGAGTGAGCACTGTGAGTGATGATGAGTGCAGCTGACAGGATTTTCTAAGCTATTAAAACTTCCAGTTGCATAGATTTCCGGATTATTCCATGTTCGGTCATCAGATTGTTTGATCTCTCCATCTGTCCAACAGTAATCTGCCTATCCATTCATTCATAAATTCAAGTCAATCATCTATCTATCCCTCTAAATGTTTCTCTTTTATCCATCTATTTATTAACTTTATTCATTTTTTCCATTCTGTTCATTATCTGTTCTGTTGTTTACATGTGATTATTATTTTTAATTCCTATATTCATCCATCAATCTCTTCATCCACCCTTGCATCTTTGTCCATCAATCATTTATGTATGAAACAATCTGTTTTATTTTGAGAAGGGTGGCAGGAACCCTGCCACACAAAACAACTACAAATGTGCTGACTGCTTTACGGCATACGTCACTTCCCCCGTTTCTTATCTGTAACATCATCACATGAAATTGTTTTACCAGAATTAGATTCATCACCTCATCACTATTCATCCCTCACACAGACACTGGAAACAGAGATGTACTTCAATCCAACTGCAGGCGGCCGGGAGATCAGGATTTTACGAAGCCATGCGCTGGTGCTCATGGGAAATGCAGTCCTCCTTTACACTAGCGCTTTTGTCCACACTGGGCCGCCAAAATCGAGCAGAACTGAAACTTCTTTAGTGTTGCCTTAAAAACTAAACAGAATTAAAACTTTATCCGTCTTTGCTGTAAGAACAATTTTTATTTTGTCACGTTTTCTGCACCACCAAACAAAATCGTTAATGTCACGTTTTCTCAAATACAAGGAAGTTTCACAAAGGCAAAATCAATCCTGCACAAGCGAACCGATCAGATTAGGTTTTTATGGACAAAAAGAAAACTTTAAAAGATGTTAGGAATGAAACATTACACAAAATACGTATGTTTGCGATGAATATGGGCTCTTCTGGAAACATTTTAACCAAACTGTTAAACCAATGGTTGTATATATTACATAAAACACATTTTATTAATTAAAAACACTACCCTACTTTAATTTTAATCCCAACTGCAGGTACGAAGTAACTGCTATTATGATTTATGGACCACACCTATTAAAACATTGTGAAGTACATTTTGAAGGTTTTTACTGCTGCAGGCGGATGAATGTAAGAAGTGGGTTAAGTCTACGTGATCTGCAGCAACGTCTAGGAAATGTTTGACCCGTTCACACAGACTGTCCCACAGTGATCTGGGATTATAGGGAATAAAATCCACGACTGGATACTGAATGGCTGGTTTAGAGCAGAGCCTTTCCAAACCGCGCTCTGTCCTGTCATGCATGATCACACCAACGCTAGCATTCATTCATTCACAACTCCTACTTCTTCATCTTGAGGTCAGCCTCCATGGCACTACGGCGTCCCCTGGTGCCACCGTCCTGAGATCAGAGATCCAAGAAGGAGTGCGTTAGAAACCACAAATCTGGATTTAGCGCAAATGTTCCCGGAGCTAAGGGACGTGGACTTACAAAAAGAGAAAGTAGGAAAGCCGGCGAAGACATGGAGACGGTGTCCTGCAGCGAGAAAACAAGGAACATGACATCACTGGGCCACATTTCTAAAGCAATTGATTTGTTTGTGGAAGTACATACAACAAATACTGCTCAGCTTATTTACTCATATTTGTTGAAATCTGTTACTATACTATACATTTCCCTCCAAATCCATCCTTAATAAATCCTTATAAATATTTTTAAACATTTGTTTATATTTGTAATATGTTGTGTTTTTTGGCTGCTACAGTTTGTGGTATTTTTGTAGAAACTTTATTTCTCTCTCTTTTACTCTCATCTCTTGTTTATTATTGTATATTACAAAGTTACTCTAACCTTTCAATAAAGGGCTATTTATTCATAGTACCAGGTCACATGTTGCAGGATCTGCTGCACTGCCACTGGAAATAAAAACACATACACTTGTATGAGTATTCAGCTTTTATTCGTTTTATAACTGAATTTAATTATTTCTAACCTACCTCAGCCAAAGGATAATTCACATTCTACCTCTAAACCTAACTAGTAGATCTCATTTAGAAAATAGAAAAGGCCTCACTTTTCATAAATAACCTCCCTTTGCTGGTTAGAAATTGTAATAATGCTGATTTTTATTTGCTATATACAAGTACACGAAGATGAACTTATGGGGCCCTTTACTTGTTACACAGTTCCATAATATAAGTGGGAATAAAACAAATAATCTACTGTATTTTTATTCAGCAAGAATTTAAATACAGATCTAAATAATCAGCAGATATGACTGAATGCATTGTGTTGTGTTGAAATATCAAAGAGATCCCAAGTTAATAGCAACTAAGGAGCCCATAATCAATCATAATCATTGATATATTCAAGATCCTAATCAACCCTGAGGGTCTTATCAAAATAATGTATTGAAATATTTAAACAAACTTACAAGTGAATGCTTAAATCCTGGAAGCAACTAGATGTTTGCCTTTTAAGCAGTTTTTAAAGTCGTTTTAGAAATTTATATTTAAAAAAAGCTGAAGGAAACATAAAAGAAGAGACTAAATTGTCATAAATAATAATATTTAATGTAAATATTAAAATTACAAATATACTTTCCTAAAGAGCTTTTTTCCGTTTTTATGTATCTAAAGTTTAGTTTGAGTTCATGGCTGCGCGTGCAGTTCAGCACCATGTTGCTCTGCGCAGCCTCGTTCTTGTCAGATGCAGACGAGATCATAGCACTGCTAAAATGTGTATCATATTACCAGGAAAAGACTTTACGAGGACAACATCAAGTGCACAATAATTAAGCTTTTGTGTTTTTTAGTCGTCTTGACCGTCTTTCCCATGTGCAATAGTGAATGGTAATGCAATGATCTATAATGCTGAACTTTGTTTTAAGTTTAATAGAACTGTGTTTGTTTACTGTTGGTAACAGGGATTGGCTAAGTTTAAAACATCACACGTGGTATTTATCCTGCAGTTATTGGAGCTGCAGAGAGTATTGAGCCTTAATACCCATTGTGTAAAAAATCCTAGTTGTTAAGGACAACTCTGTTATCAAATACTTTGAACCTCAAAAATCATCCTTGTAGTACAAAGACAGTTGAAATCACATTCAGCTGCTTTCCTGACATTTTGAGGTACTAGAGCAAACTAATTTTTGGAATTAATTTACAAAGTGTAATCTTTGGTGGGTTTTATGTCAATCCAGAATAATACTATCTTCTGTCTTTAAAGCAGCCTGACGTCCCATCCTGGGCTCTTATTCTGTGCTCTATGTTTGCAGATAAGCACCTTGTCAGTGGAGTCCTGTCTGCGCGTGCTGTCGCGCCCCCTCAGGCTCTTGGTGCTGATGCCGGATTCGGATGTCTCCATTATGAGCTGGGTGGCCAGAAACTGCTGGATCTGCTCGAGGACGTCGCGCTGCATCTCCAGAGCCATGTGGTACACATCGTGGTCCAAGCCGTTGTACATGACGGCGTTCTGAAACATCAGCATGATGTCCCTCTGAAATTCGGAGGTGGTCCGAATTAGGCCGGTCTCGATGTTCTTCTTGATGGTTGCCAGGTCCATCGGTCTGCAGAGGCAACCACCGAAGATAAGATTGCTTCAGCTTCTGTCAAGTCATTTGCCTTTTTTTTTCACCTTTAAAGATAAATACGATGCTTACCTGTGAACAATGCTGTGATATCCAGGAGCAATTTCATCTGTTACTGGTTGAAGAAAGACATTTGCATACCTGCACCAAAATAAAATAACAACAACAGCTTTTTATGCACGCTTCAGAGGTTTCTTCAAATAATTGAGGAATAAACAACACTAACGAGCACGGAACACAGGAAACAGGTCAGGGAGAGACGTCTAGGGTAGCGTTGGAGTGAAAAACGATTTCACAGACCTTAACAAGATACAGAACAGTTTCCTTTGTCCTCCCAAGAGCCACAAGTTAATTTTTTGTCCTATGTGGGGACACAATCTTTTTTGTGGCCTATTATAAATACTTATTTGGAATAAATATAAACATTTCTCCCAAAGAGAAATTAAATGATGTGGAAGTAACTCATTTAACTAAGGAGTTATTATAGATGGTGATGCCTGTGGGCAGAAAGGATCTTATATAGCGCTCCGTTTTACAACTAGGTTAAAGAAGCTTCTGACGGAAGAACAATAAAAAAAATATTAAAAAAATAACATAGGAAAAACAGTGTAGCAACAACCTCGAGCGAGCCACTACAACAGCTGCATGCTGACCTGTGATTGGCTGCCGCTCGCCACACAAGCATGATGGCTTTCTTCCAGATCTTGTGAGCCTGCAGAGCTTCCAGGTCCTCGCTGCACACAGAGCTGCACAACGCAGGGAGTAACGAAACGACATGAAAGAAGAAGAAGAAATGGAGACGTCAGCAGGGAGTGGAGACTGTCGCGCCATCTAGAGGACACATGTGTGTCCCCCCCCCGGCCCCCGTCACACTGACACGCTCCTCAGTGTCTGTGCCCACTCACAACTGTGACGAAGCGGGGCTGCTGGGGATGGAGTCGGCCGTGGTGTGGAGCTGCAGAGACGACGACGCCGTGCGGAGGCTGTAGCCGTCCTCGCTCTCGCTGGCCGCAGGTTCCAGCTCCATTTCGCCGTCGGGTTCCGATGAGAACTCCTCCGCCCCGTCGCCCTCTTCCTCCTCACACAACTCGGGTCCCGTGTCCTCGCCGCACGCTTTCGACTCCGACGTGTTCTCTCCTTTCTCAGCTCCGGGTCCATCCTTGATCCTCGTCCCCTGAGACAAGAACAAGAGTCGTGCTGAGACAGGGCTGAGTTTGTGTAGAAGAACGTCAGACTTTGTGTTTGAAAGCTATACCTGCGATTCCCAGCCTGGCTCTTGTTTCTCTTCTCTGACCGAGTCTGTTAAAACTGCACAGAAAAATAACACAGAATTGTTTATAGAAAGGCAGGGACTGAGTAACACATACTGTTTTACCCTCTTACTTAATTTAACAACAGAAAATGTTCATTATCCAGTATTAAAATGAGATGATGATCCAATTTATAACCGTTATCTGCGAATAAAATAAAAGAAATCTGAGCGGACAAACACTCTATTTAGGTTCACACTTACATACCTCCAAAGGTTTTTACAGGTTTTCGTGGTGGTTGCTTTTCACCCACCGAGTCTGTGCTACCGTCTTTTGAATTGGGTTTGCTTGAGTCTTTGTCTCCCTCCGTCCCTCTCACTCCCCGGTATTTTGAAGTCGTGACGCTGTGCTCCAAAGTCTGTGAGTTGCATGAGGATGTGGGAGGACGGCTGGCCAGTTCCAGGGAAAATGCTGACAGGTTCTTAGTTTGACTGGAGTACAGAGAAGAGAGAGACACGCCCGTGTCCCCCTGCAGAATCCGTTGGGTCGGGTGCGGTTCTTGGGGATGTAAGGGCCCAGCGTCCCAGGATGCCGTCAGTGAATGCTCATTCTCCTCACAGAGGGACAGAGCTGCCTCCACGGCAGCCGCATCCAGCGCCTCTGCAGCCTCGTCCGCCTCATCCGCCTGTAAAGCAGGGAAATTAGATTTAGTCTAACAGGAGGAACACTAAAAGTGGACTGCTTATAGCCTCATTAAACAGGAAATCAGAGAAAACAGAGAGAAAGAACAAAGAATTCAGGCTAAGACAGGAAGCAACATTTTAAGCAAATAACAGGAAGGCTAATAGGAAAGTGGCAGAACTTCTATTTTTCAGTCCGAATTACTAAACACAGCCTGCAGTTTGAAAATGCAACAAAACAAAAAACATAAATGAGAGCATTGATCCTTTAGCAGTATTACCTCTATCAGAATGAATGGTGGGACACCCAAGCTTAAACGTTAGTTGTCGCAAACCTCTAACAGTAGTTCCACTAACTATGAAGTGATAATTCAAAATCATGATTAGCGGCAGCTAATGCTAACAGGTTGCCACCCCATTCTAACCTCATGCTTCCCTGGGCAACTGCCCATATGCTGTTTCAACCAACTCTCTGTCGACTCGACTATTACGATACCTTGATGGCCTTCTTGAAAAGAGCAATTATTATTTATGATAGTTTTAGGCGCTAAACCAACATATTTACGGGAAGCTAAAGTTGTGGCACTAGAACCGTGAATTTCAGAGAGCACACGTGAATCAAAGACACAACATGTGTTACAACATAGGTTCATATTTATTGTTGCACATCCATCTGTATGTTTTTTACGTCCGGGATCTTGATACTTTGGAGCAGGCCTTTCACTCGTGGTTTCAGTTTTGTAGCGGTTTAGTTTTGCGAACTCTGTTGCTGATTTTGACCACAGTAGGTCTGATCCATGCCTGACATTAGTGGATTCTAAACTGTTTACTGAAAGTAGTTTTACAAATATGCGATTTTGGCTCATAATAAACATAATTTGCTGCACACCATCATGGGTGAAGAACATGAGTGGAAGTGGAAGGCTGCAGAACGGTCTTAACCTCTTCAAAATAAGAGCATCTAAATCTTCTCTGCTGTTGGTGCATTAGTGAAAGTTTGCCAACTACTCATCAGAATAAAGATTCACGCTTTGTAATATTACACGTACATTCTTAGGGAAGTCAGGTGGACAAGAAAGATAGATGTTTCTATATCTAAATATTACATTTTTTTTAAATAAACTTTATTATTTATTAAACTGTGTTGCCATTGAATGTTTTTTAATTCTTATTCGTAGAGTTTGCTTTTAGTGTATCAAGGAATAGAGCAGGAAATTAGCTCTGAAGCTCAAATCTAGTAAAAAGCTTCATTTATTTTGACATGGATGCTACTGTTAATGCTTTAGTATCAATTAACTAGTCAATCAAAACAAGGGAAAATATATGAAAAAAGATTCAGGTATATCAGAGATCAGCCATAATATTCTGATAGGTCAATCTCTAGTGTAATTGTATCTACAGCTCTGCATTTGGATGGTTGTAGTCATTTTTTTAAAAACCTTGTCTTCGATGATGGCGATGATGTCCCCCATTGTCTTCAAGTCAAGCTCGTCTCCCATGTAGGACGTGGTCACATCCTCCTCTCTGAGCTCTGCCGCATTATTCTCGGCACGGTCCGCTAGGCAGTTAGGATGCACTGATGGTGGCATCACAGCTACCGCTGCAGAAACAGATCATCTCTGGATTAAACAGCTGTAGAGACATACTTCTTTCAAAAACATTCACAGCGTTGACACTAAAAAGGTTGGGCCAACCTGTACTTTCTGGGTGAACGGGAGCAGAATGAGGTGCAGGGACGGGAGCGCAGGAGACGGAGTCTGCGGCAACCATGAAACCTAACGAGGAGGAAAACTGGGCAGGACCTGCCTCCAGAAGACGGGAAAGCATCGGGGCACCTGGCGTGTAACGTTATAAATGTACGTTACCGAATCATACAGAGAGTGGGTAAAATCCCAGGCGAACGCCACTGAGAGTACCTGTTGCTTGAGAGAGAGGCTGGCAGGGTGAGTGCAGCTGCGTGTCATGGGATCCCGATACCTTACCAGGAGATCCATCACTCTCTCCAATCTTGGAGGAACGTTCCCCGAAAACAAGGAAAGCAAATTTGATCTATTATTAGTATTCCTCAAACCTTCTAAAACCTGTGAGTCATTCACAGATTTTGTGTCAGATTTAGTTCTGAACTTTAAACTAGATGGACCACAAACTTCCTTTTGTTTTTCTATCAAAGCAAATGTTTTTTTCCCCGAGTTTATGCTCATCCCTCAGCTGTTTACAGACCCTGTACGGTTATCACAGCCATTATGTCAACGGTCTTGTCAAACTGTACAATTCCTCTTCCATCTGCAGGAGGGATAAATAGTAGTGTAGTTATTGTTATATGTTGATTGTGTACTGTACTGTGCTGTTGGTGAGATGAGTGTGTCGTGTTAATTGTTAATTGATACTGTGTAACCCTGGCAAAACAATTTACTTCGGGATCAATAAAGTCTATCTTATCTTATCTTATCTTATATAAGGAAGACGATTCAGCAGATACACTTCCAGACAAGCTTTTTGCACTTAAAAGCAACGATGACGGATTAAAGATTAGGTGTCTGAACGATCTAAATACATCTGCTCTATGCGCTCTTTAGGAGTATATTTAGGTTATGATTCATCATAACAGCGGTTTTCGGTCATCATATAATTTACAGCTTTTGTTGTCCTTTTTTTAATGGTCTTATGAGTTTTAAATGATAAACTAAGGTTTAAAGTTGGGATGCACTGATGCATCTCTAACTGCCCTCGGCCATTGGCAAAACATTTTTTACAGTAATCGGCAGGTTGGTTTGGTTTCATAAATTTGTCTAATTGAATTTGTACTCGTTAAATAATAGTATGATGAAGAACTGAAAGACTTTTGAAATTGTTCGGTTATGTTTCTGTGGCATCAAAGACAGAATAAATAACAAAAACAACAATAAACAAAACAAAGCAAAACAAAAAAACATCGGTATCGGCCAAGATGTTATTTTAAACATCGGCATCGGCCTAGAATTTCACAATCGGTGCATCCCAAGTGTACAGGATGAAGTTTACAGTACAAACTCAAAAAAACTAAGAAGATCCTTGCGCTTGTTACCATTTGTTTTTTTCAATCGTTGCACCATAAGAGCCGCAACAAATATCAATATGAAAGCACAACATAATGCATATCATAAAGTCTTAAAAACAGACAGCTGATTTTTAAATTGACCATATTATTGCTCTTATTGGAACATGGTATGATCTGAAGTATTGATGGAAACTTTGGATGACCTACCCTCTTCAAAACATTCATCCTGAGTGGAAGTCCAGATACTTACCAGTCTGGAATTAGAGGCCAAGATGTTCCCTTTCTTCAGGAGCTCTGACAGGAGTGGAGATGGTGGCGGGGTTGCTTTCTGGCTCAGGAGCTTCTTTTGAGCGGCATCATCCAGAATCGCCGCGTGGCCGATGTCGTCATTAGTGGCTCCAGACGTTTGGGAGAATGTTATTAAGGTTACTGTTCCTGAAGACTAGAAACATGGAAAAATGATGAACTTACTGTACATGTCCCTGCTGTGTCTTTTTTTAATTATTATTTATATTATCAAGAAATACTTTTCCTTTCCAGAATAAAACGAAAACACTCATGTGTATCAAAAGTCAAACCGGTTTTTATTGTGAGAATGTTGAAGCAAAATGACTCAAAACAGCCTTCGGAGACTCACATTCTTTGTGGGTAGACCATCTGGCGTAAAGCTCTCAAGTTGGTCACCTGGTGGGAAGTCCTGCCTGGGGGAGCTACAAGCGGAGGGCGAATGCACGGCAGCGCTGGGTATCCGTTTAGAAAGGTTCTTTGTTGCCTGTCTGGCTGAAAGAGGGAGGAGCACGTTTCATATTATACGTGTTCTTTCCTTTTCAAGTTAGAGAACTGTAGTAAAGAGTCTCTTGTTTTATGGTGTAAAAACAGATCAATAGTTTCTGGTCTAACGGTGCATGTCAGAAAATTGGAAAAGTCACTCAATTCATATTTAATTCTTTACACACAGACAATGTTTTCTACTCATATATCTCAGTAGACTTTGACAATTATTTAGAAAATGAAATCTGCATCTTGAACAATCACTGATTGATGACAGCTTAAACCGTCATTAAGTGAAAATCTCTCAATGCACCTCAGCAAACTTTTAGTTTGTCCCTCTCCACCTTGTCTACAGACCCCTGGGCCTTGATTGATATCTTCACTGGCTTTTGATTCACAATCATCTCCAGGCTGCATTTTCTATTTATTCATTTTCTTTTAGATGTTGTCCTTCCACTCAACTTTCCATCAGTACATAAGTCCATGAACCGCACGCTTCTCTAGCAAACAGTTTCTATTGGTCTTATATTTTCTGTATGTGTAAAATGTTTGTGTTAAATTTACATCGATTTAATGACTTTTCAGCAATTATCCAAATAATTGAGCAGCATGTGAACACCAGCCGCTCAATCTGTCTAAAAATTCTGGACAAAAATGAAATACAATTCAGTAACTAGTGGCAAGCATTCTTTTTTATTCCAACAAGCTCTAAAACTAATAGACCAGCATGAATAAGATTCAGTGAGGACGACTATAATACGAAGTGTTTACCCTGATAAGCAGCGTTGGTGCTTTTTCTCTTTATCTCTGCTTCCTCTTCCTCCTGCTTTCTCTTCCTGGCAGACACAAAATGTGTATATTGTTATGCATTGGCTTTTTTATTTTTTTTTATTTATACAGAGATAAATATAAAACAATGTTAGTCCTTACAGCTGAATGTCTTCCCACAACTCTTCCAACTTGGAATCCAGATGTCCAGCTTGGATGAGCTCAGCTTCTCTCTTCAGTTTTCTGTTAAACCAGCAGCTCGTTAACTCACTATTCGCTGATCAGTTTTTTTTTACAGAGTTTCAGAGATGACCTGTGCGTCTCCTGCGTCTCTTTGATCAGCTTCTTCAGTTCCTCGATCCTCTCGCCCGTCAGCCGGCGAACGATCACATCCTCCACCGTCTCCACCACTTCGCCTTTCTCTCCGCGCTTCCGCCTGAAAGGAGCACAGATGTAATTATTTGCGAAAGCTACATCAGAAAGAAGCCGTGGATCGCTGTTTGCTCACTTTGGGGCTTCTGTTGTTTCCAGGAGCTCAGAGTACTTGGAGGCACAGTGCTGCCAAGATGCAACGAACAAAGCAGAAATCAAAACACTAAGATGAGTCATAACTGCAGTGTCACTTTATGCAGCAAAGAAAGAATGGAGGAAACCTTCTGAGAGAACCAGTCAGGGGGACGGCCCGGCTCTGCGAACGGTTTGATGGCTCGACTGACGGATACCCTGCTGACACAGAGAAACATATGATTCCACTTTGAAAAACTCTTTTCTAATACATTTCAAATTTTAAAACATATTAGGCAGAAGCAGGATCAAAAGGGACAGAAAGAAGGAGGAAGTAAAAATATTTCTTCCATCGATAATAGCGCCCCATTATAACACCGCTGGCTAATAAGTGATTACAGAAAACCCTGAGCCTCTTTGTGGTCAAAATGTTACACAACAGAGTGTGTTGAATCAGAGGATTGTGATGAATTGCAGTAACACAGACTGCTACAGAAGATTGCCCATTCCTACGATCTAGCTAGAAAATCTACCATACATTTTTTACCACATGTGGATACCAACTGAGATTAATAAAGTATAAAGTAAAACATTTTGCAGTCAATTCAAAAAAAGAAAAACACTTAAATCATCTTATCATGTCATCCAGATAAGGGAAGGGTTAAATGCATCTTTTAAAGCTAAATATTACAAAAATTATGTAGAGGAGGAGTGGATGCAACATCCTGGCTCTACTGCACATGTATGACAGGTTTGTTGCACACAAACCGCTCGGATCATGCAGCTGCATCTCATGAAGAGTCCAATGGACAGTGGATGTCTGGACTGACATGACGGAAGAGAATGCATTACCAGTTCTGATCTCCACTCTTCATGACAGACGTGGCCAGACACAGTTTCTCCCTCACTGACCATGGCTCTGTTGGTCCAATCACAAGCAGCTTGTGCTCTAAAGGAGGCGAGAATGCAGACAAGGCATGACTCTCTGAACATTTCTGCATAAATCAAACCTTTGCGCTGTCCTGCTCCACCAGAGAGGCCTCCACCCTTCATGTTAGGTGCCTGGCTTGTTTTGTTGTTGTTGTTGTTTTGTTTTGGGGGGTTTTAGGGGGGGGGGGGGGTGTCTGAGTGAAATTCCAGCAGTAGCGTTAAATCAGACAGGGGAAAACCCAAATGCCGTTTGTGCACATTCATTAAAAACACCAACTGAAGGCATCTGTGGGTCTGCTGGAGCTGTGGAGTCGCGCTGACATGCATGAATCCCTGCAGCAGCTCCCCTGCAGGGCGGCCGTGCAGCCCAAACTCACAGCCGCTGCTACTCACTTCCAGCGCCGCCTGCCATCGTCCTGTCATCCCGAGCTTCCATGCATCTTGTCGGACGAGCCGCCGTGGATAGAGCGAGGCTGTAGCAGCCCGTGTCTGCCCTCTCCTCCGAGCTAGCGCTCCTCCCGTCCCATTCTCTGCGGGAACTTGGGAGACTCCCGGCAGCTAGCTGCGTTCAGCTGACTCAGTCCCGAGCAGCAGAGCTGCAGCAGAGCTCCAGCAGAGCCAGAAGCTCGTCAGAAACTGAGCTACCAGCTCCTCTCTGGTTACTGTGCGTGTGTGTGTGTGTGTGTGTGTGTGTGTGTGTGTGTGCGTGTTTCTAGCTAGCTGTCTGCCTCTGCACGCCCACCTCAGTCATGATGCTTACAAAGCCAGAGGCTCAAAGTTAACTCGCTTTGCTTTAATGCAGATATAGTTTGGTTTCATTAGATCCATGTAATCTGCAGCTTTAAAAAAATAAATCTTAAAAGTGTTGTATTAGTATCATACTAAAGTTTTCACACCCCCTCGAACATTTCCACATTTTAAGGTTAGAACTAGTGATTCATTTTGACCATATGGGCATTTGCTCAGGGCGTCATTGGGAAGGGGAGGAGAATATAAAGAATAGAATAGAAATATCTTTCATTGTCCTTCAGTGGCAAAGTTTCTGTTGTAACAGCAACATTCACAGGCAACATCAAAATAATACAATATAAAAATAAAAAAAACAGAATTAGAGAAATAGCATAAAAACTGGTCAGTTCTTAATAAATAAAATAAGAAAAGAAAAACGCAATGGACATAGATACTTACTGGTGTTTCTAAAGTCTTATCCGCTGCTGCGATAACGCTTCTAGTAAGCAGCAGCCTGTCACTGAAGGAGTGCTGTCTAGTTCCGCTTCATGCATGTCAACTCTAACAACGGTGAAGGAAAAGTAGATGTGTATAGCCTTTGGATTTTTACAAATAAGAGCAGCTTATGACCTTGCTCCAATTGCAATTTCCCCCCGCATTATAAATGTGTGTCACCTTAAATTCTGGATCACAAACTATGTTTCCATTTATCTGCCAATCGAGGTTTTGAGCAATGATGTATCAAAAAAGAAAAATCAAATAAAGAAGGCAAATGCGGGTCATTTCTGTTTAGTGGTTTGAAGCGAAATCAGCCGGATTTTGTACATCATCCTTTCATCTGGTGTTGACGCTACATTTGACTGTAATAAACAGGAAGTATTAGAAATGTGGTTTCTGCTCCCCTTTAGCACATTAACACTTTTCAGGAAAAGCAAAACACCACCTCAAGCAAGCGCAGTTCACTATGCACATCTTATTAAAAAAAAGCATAGACTGCAAGACACAGTTTCTATGGTTACGCTGCGTCAGATAAGTCGTTCCTAAAGTCCAGCACCTTACCGTGGACCACGTAGGGCCTCGATCAGATCTACAGAAAAGGCCTGAAAAGAATAGTTTAGATAGACAATATTGGTAAAGATGCAATACCTTATTGAAAAAAAATAATTATAAACTTAGGAGAAGAAAGAAAAAGCCTACACCCTTTTTTAAAATAGCTTTTATTGAAGGATGTAGGGGACTCGATAGAAGACAATAAGGAAGAGATAACGTGTAATATTAATAACCTTGAGGCTGTTCTGATTGGTGAGAAAAACCAACGTGCATTATTACATTATAGTCAGATTAAGAACGTCGCCTTCTTTTACAAAGCTCTGGCAAAATGAACCAGAAAAGTCAAAATTAGTGTTATTTACTTAATGTTACTACAATGGTTTAATTTCTTAAATTACATAGATATAGATGCATCAAATACTTTCATATACTACTATATACAGAAGAAGCCACAAACTACAAATACTGGTTTGGGGTTTTATACGGTGTGGAAAAATAAATCTTCCTAGATGATCAGCAGAACTGCAAACACACGTATTAAGCATTTCAGTCAGGATTGTTTAGGCACACTTGGTTCCATTTGAAAGATTCGGTTTAATAAGAATTACTTCCAACAGGTTCACTGCGGTTGGATGTTTGTGGTGAATGTATAGCAACTCTTGCGGTTACATTGAATAATTTTGATAAATCATCTTTGCAGATCTGTTTTGCAAAGGTTTGGCTCGGGTAGCTCCAGCAACTAAGATCAGTTGTTGGATACGATCAACGTATCTTTTAAAGCTGCTTTAAAAGAGCACGATAAGTTCATATTTGAGCTGAAACAGTTAAGCAGGTGAAAAACAATCTTCAATAATTTATCAGTAGCCAGTAGAACTGAAAGTTCTGATTTTAACCATTTTAATTCTGTTTCTGTTTTCACCTCATTATGAATTTATTCATTTAATGGAAATTGTTAATTCACACATGAAGACATCATTTAGCATCATCTAGTGGTGGGGAAAAAGAGCAACATCTATCTATCTATCCATCCATCCATCCATCCATCCATCCAACCATTGCTCTATCTATCTATCTATCTATCTATCCATCCATCCATCCATCCATCCATCCAACCATTGCTCTATCTATCTATCTATCTATCTATCTATCTATCCATCCATCCATCCATCCATCCATCCTTCTATCTATCCATCCATCCATCCATCTATCTACGTTTTGTGTATTTCTTAAGTGAACTGATCATTTGACTTGATTTTTTGTATAAACCAATGAACTCAGACAAAGAGGAAGAACATTTGTGGTAAATGTAAAGCTGAATAAAAACTGGGTTGAGAGCTGATGAAAATAAAGTAGGTGCAAAACCAACAAGCAGTGACATTTTCACGACTTAACCCAGAGAGGATTTATTATTCTGACTATTCTTCTTTTTTTTAAAGTTATATGTTGATAAATCTTGCAATTTAAAGCAACTCTAAACAAGTTTCCGTTTTGGACGATTTTGGCGGCCAGTGTGGACAAAAGCAGTAGTGTTTTGCTTGAAGGAAGGATCTCCCGGTCGCCTGCAGTTGGATTGAAGTATATTTCTGATTCCAGTGTGAAGGATGAGGTGATGAATCTAATTGTGGTACTTTATAAATATGGGTGTTTTTTTTGTTTTTGTTTTTTTTTGGCATGCATGTGTGTGAAAAACAGACAACACTGCATGACATAGAAGTATTTCTCTATATGTGTTTATTCACGTGTCTTTTCATCAGTGATGGAGGGAGAACATATTTATTAAACCAGACGGCTTGTTCTATTTTTTTTCTTGTCAGCTTTAGAGAAAATAAGTCTTTTTAATACTGGACCATACTTCATAGTTTGCAATTTATAGTCCCATTCTTCTGGCCATTTATTAACAATGCCTTCCTTTGTAGTGGCACTGCTTTATGTTAATGGTTCTAAGGTTATGGTTCTCCTAATATATTAGAGGATATTGAATTTGCATATTTTTTATTGTCACCTAAATTTTATATCATTTTCTTTATGGGAACCTGCTTTTTAATTGCCTGCCACTTTGCTGCTGTTGAAATAGAGTTACCGTGCTGTGGGACAATTAGGATATTTCTATTGTATTTAAGTCTGTTAAGACTGTTTTACACATTTTAAAGGTGCTATATACAATGATGTTAAATGACTTTTTGAGTGCATTCATTTTGATGCAGCATCAATCAGAAATGAACAGCATGAGACAATAGCCAGGTTGCCTGGTAGGCATAGGTCGGTAAAGTTCATATATATGAGCAGCGATATGTGTTAATAAATAAGATCCAAACCATATAGAATTAAATCATGATACACAGGTTGCTAATTTAGCATTTTGGTTCTAGGTAACAGTTGCTGTTTTTACTCATACGGTCCCCATATCCCTCATGAAGAGAAGCCAATTACTGCGGAGAAACAAATGTTAATGAGGCACTTGACATTTAACTCCATAATACCGTCACTTTGCCCCCTGCTGCGCATTGAAGTGACAGCCGAGGAAGGCTGGCAGCCTTTGAGGGAATGTACAGTAGTTACATCCAGCAACAAACATTGTCATAACCGGATATTTACGCACACTTTATTAAAAATAAGACACATGACACTTTTTTTAATTTTCAGACTTTAAATCAAAGGAAACCTTTCCTTTGATTATAAGCAAAATACTGTCTCTTTACCAAATCCCATCCCTTATTAAGATTTCTTTTTCACTTTTATGATTTTTTTTATGTTATTACTCATAAATATCCATTTCCTCTTTACTTCACAATCCTGATAATTTGAAGCTGCGTTTGTAATTTGATGATATGTTTCAAGAAACTCCAAAAAACTGCCACAGTTCATTGATAAATGAATAAAAATAGGATAATGCTGTGAAACAATAAGTCTGTGTTTTTGTTTTTGCTCTTTAATGTGAATCATATAATGCATCTGAAATCATGTAAAGTATAAAAAAACTCCTATGTGAAACTGGTTGGACAGAACATCTGAAACACAAGAGTGTTGTTTTGTTGTACTACTGCAGAATGATTTTTAGGTTTTAATATTTCTGCTTGAGTTGGGGCATCAAAATAAGTTTAAGATAAAGAAAATAATAAAATTACACCTCACTCTTATTATTTTGTGCCGGAAAAAGGGAAAAAAACAACCCAGAAAAACCTTCTACTGGGGCCATGCTGTAGAGATCACGTTATAAAAGCCTTTTATCCCAAATGAATGAAAGTCCTTAAGTCTATTCTCTAATTATTGTTACATCTGACCTTTCTCAATGTATTTCCAACAGGAAAATGATTTTATTGGAAATCATTCTTCAGAGATTTTCTGCCCCCTTTCTATGCTTTTAAGTATCCCATCGTTTTATGCTCAGGCGTATAACATTATCAGTACGTTGAAACATGTCACTCTATATTTTCCGACTGTTGCTCTTTTTCAGCTCGCCTGTTATCTCAGGTCTCCTAATAGAGACTTAGGAGCTGAAGGTTGCACCACAGGTTGCCTTTAACGCTGCATGGAGCCAATCGTGGAGGCAGAGCTACCAGCGCTAATTGTTTGAACGAGGAAAGCTGCTGAAGCCTCCCTCCTCATCTTTTGCTGTTAATCTCACTTCGTGTGTCACTGTTATTGTGTGTGGCGAGCCTTGTTGAAGATAAGAGTGATTTGATTGCAGGAAACCAGCAGCTGCTCAGTTTTGTCTTGGTAAGTACATTTTTTATACCTGAGGAAAAATAATTAAATTAAACAAAACAGCTATTTTGAGTACCTTTTTTTAAGCATATTAACTTAAACACAGGATAATAGATGATATGTCTGCTGACTTTTATGTATACTAATACACTAAACGCATACTATTTTTTTATAGTAAGCAATATTTGTTCATTTCAACTTTAGTGTTGTTAGATGCACACTAATAACGTTTATGCATCCTTCTTTCAAAGTTAGCTCCAACATTGTGTTAAAACAAAACTGGAAGCATGGGAATAATTAAAATAAGAACTGTATGGTATCTATTTTTCAAGTGTAACATTGTAATGTGAAATGTATTTACACTTGGTGTCCGGATGACGCCCCCGGGGGAGAGCTGCTCTGCTTCTGCTTCCACCAACCTCCTCCTCTGAGACTCCCCCACCCTGCACCACTTGCAGCTGAGACCCAGGGAGAAGAATTAACAAGCAAATTGAAACAGACACTAAGCTCTGCTTCAACATTAGTTCTTTGAAATCTGTGTTTTGGTATTGTTTGCTTTTTTGTTGTTGTTGTTCTTACCTGCAATAAAACTTTGTAGTTTGCTGCATGGTGGCAGGTTTTAAAAGCACGGAGAAAGATGTCTAACAACATGGCCAAGATTGCAGATGCAAGAAAGACAGTGGAGCAGCTGAAGCTGGAGGTCAACATAGAGAGGATGATGGTGAGTGAGCACCTGAAGTCAGTGTTTTCATTATGTGTCTACACATATGCATTCAAGGGCTCTCCACCCAAGGCGGCATCATCACAGGGTTGGCAAGAGTAACTCGGAACGTAAAAGTCGAGTTTTAGTTTTCGCGTATGCATTTAGATGCTAATTTACTGGGCGCAGTGCAGAATGTAAACACCGGCTGTAAACCTAGGCAATTTCACAGCTTCACATTTGGCATAAATTGAAGAACTACCGAATACATCTAGACATCATTTAATCCTACTTGGTTAAAATCCCCGAAATGTAGATCGGCCAAACATGAACTGAACCTTCATGGGAAAATAACTTAATATTGCTCAAACATCTGCATTCCTATTTTGGCTAAAAAATATTAACTTTTGACTTTTAGATGTTCACACTTGAAAATTAATCATTCCACACACAGACAAAGTGTTTTTTCTTTTAAAAACATAAGACCTGACTAATAATTTATAGTTCCTAAAAGTTCTGATAAATTACACGAGTAGATGCCATTTTACAGTGTGAGGTTGGGGTCAGATAATGAATGTCAGCTTTCATGCGCCTGCCAGTGTACGTATTAATTTAGCACGTATGTGATTATTAAGACATTATGTTTTCACAGAATCGGCAATTACACAGCATTGAGCAACCAAAATAATAATATTAATAAATATCTGAATTACTTAAAAAAAGTAATATTTAGTTTATGTACAGAAATGTAAATTAAAATTAAAAATTAAAAGGGGTTTAAATCAATGGGAGTAATCTATAACGTTTTTTTTTTCTCCCAGATATCTGAAGCAGCAGCAGAACTGATGTCCTACTGTGAAGTTAATGCTAAAGAGGATCCTCTGGTGACGCCTGTCCCTTCGTCAGAAAACCCTTTCAGAGAGAAGAAGATATTCTGCGTCATACTCTAACTCCTGTGTGAAAATTCAGCAAAATACCTTCTTTTTTTTTTACATTAGCATTATTGTTGTTGTTGTTTCTTATTTCAAGCAGCTATTTAGTGACTTACCAGATGTGAAGTGATCAGCTCTTCAACATGATAGTGGCAATAAAGTTTTATTGAAAAATGAGTGCAAAGTTCATTTGAACAGCCCAACACTTTGTGCACACAGTTTACACATTAACCAACTCGTATGTCTGAGCTCTCACAGCACACATGGCTTCAAACATGTCCCTTTGAAAAAAAAAATCAATTTGTAATGGAGTTTCTTTTCCTCTGTTTACCAAAATGATAAAGATGTATACAGCTTTTGTTTGTTTTCATCTGCCACGCGTTGCTTTCGTTGGCAAATGAATACCTGGCTAAACAAGCTGCTCCATGAGCAGACACTGGCTGCCTCCAAGAAGGATGTGCTCCAGCCCACTGAAACCCTTGTAAAAGAGGGGTGTGGCAGTGCAGGTTAAAGGAGAAACACAACAGGTGTGCACGGTTTACACAGACTGGGAGAGCTCAGTGTGAAACCGGCCAGGAGGTGGAAACTGAAAGCTTTCTTAGGGGATTAAACAGGACAGAAAGACAGGTATGTGTATTATTCATCTAATATTGCAACAGCAGATGTTCATTTTAATATGTAGGTTTTTGTAGAAGGAGCTGTCTGTGTGGTGTAGGAAGCTGGAAATAGCGTCTGCTCTCTCATTTTGTTTTGTCATGCTCGGGTTACTTGATGCCAGCATAAGAGCAGATGTAATGTGACAGTCGCCTAGTGTCAAACAAGGATGAGCAAGAAAAACTTGTCCGACTGAGGGGGTAGTTGACGTTAAACACACCCATGCTACATGCCCGGTTTCACACATGATGCGTTAAAGCACAAAGATGGACAAAAGTGGAGAATCTTTAATGTAAAATGAACTTCATTGTTATAGAAAACATAACCTGGAACATGTCTTTCTGGTGTCATGTTTAGGTTTATATCTATAAGCCATGTTGGGATTTGAATGTCAGTTTTGCAAGACAAATGAGGGACTATCCTCTCTGTTATGGGCATAAACTCTTCCTGTCTGGGTAAAATTCACAATATTCTTTATTTTTCATTCTATTTCTGACTAAAATATCTGTTTATGAATGTGGGTTTCTCGTCTTCGCCTAATTTGTAGCTGTTCCCTTTACTGTTTTTCACTGACATGCTATAAAACACTTCTTTAAAACTGATCTTTAACCCTCTGAGTGTTTTGAAAACACAAGGGGAAAAAAGAACAACAACAAAAAACTGCTTTTGTGTCTGTTTTTGACATGACTAAGCAAAAAAAAACAGATTTGTTTTGTTTTTAGGCCAAACAATGGCCAACTTTGGAGGACACGCCATACCAGGCACCTTTTTTCTGTTGTATGGCTTCTGGCTAACAGTGAAGCATGTTCTGCAACACTACTGGAGGACACGGCAGCCCAAAGGAAGGCAGGTCGCGCCTCCTTTCTTTAGAAGGATGGATTACATCGAGGGAGGATTCAAAGTCTTCGCATCCTTTGTAGGTTAGTTTTCCTTTAAACCATATTAGTTGCTTAAAGGCTATAGTTTTTTTTTTGTAATGGCATAGTTACGACATAACCACATGTAATTGTTTTGAATAGGTTTTAAATGTGATGAACCAACATAAAGTGTCTTAAATCTGTGATGCAAATGTTCTGATTGGATAGAGAACATTTGTAACAGTTGGTATTTCCAAGCTTGCTTTATTTAATTTAGGTCTGGACTTTGACTAGGCCATCCTAACGCATACAATTTGGTCTATGGCATTCCACTGAGTGCCATGGTAGAAGCACCTGTGCCTCTTTTGATTAAAAAAATATTTAATATGATGACAAACATGGTAAATCTAAGTCAGGTTAATTTTTTAGAAAGAATACCTCTAAGAGAAGTTATTCTCCTCGAAACCCAGACACCATTAAACAAACCTATTGTTTTAAAAGCTTAATCAGTTAGTCCACTCTTTTTTATCCTGACCTGACCCCTTTCCTGGGGTGCTGTGGAAAAGTTTTCCCACTCCCTGATGCTGCCATTACCCTGTTTAAACATTAGGATAGTTCGGTCAGTTTGATGCGTTGCGTTAATTTAAGTTATTCTGATCAGAGCTACTTCTCCTGCATGTTCTATGTGCCGCTTGAACGTCAGAAGTGATTGTTTTGGCTTTTCATCTTTTTTGCCCCTCTTTCCTAAAGCATAAAATCTTTGAAGTGCAAAACCAGAAGTGTGCAGTCAGCAGATTCTTTCACCTGTGCTGTGCATTCCTGCAGCTCCTCCAGAGACGGCTACAACCCCAA
Source organism: Orestias chungarensis (assembly GCA_032876305.1). Taxonomy (NCBI): domain Eukaryota; kingdom Metazoa; phylum Chordata; class Actinopteri; order Cyprinodontiformes; family Cyprinodontidae; genus Orestias; species Orestias chungarensis. The sequence continues at coordinate 1,184,262 of JAVLVB010000780.1, read as the reverse complement.
ACATGATTTCTGTAATGCTCTTACTAATATGTGCACAAGTGGACTCTTCGAGCATGTCTCCTTGTTTAAATATAAAGGGGACTCCGTTTGTGAAAGTTGTCCTTTTCAGAATGTTGCTTAAAAAAGGGGAAAAAGCTCAACTTTGCTAACTTACCAGATTTACTGTCGTGAAGGCTGTGGTTGTTGCATAACAACTTGTGGATAAGACTGTATCCCTGCCCCCTGATGTGAATGACTATATGCCTGCGACAGGTATTATGGTGGAGCAGTTTGTTGTGGACGGCCCACACGCCCACCTCTATGACAGGGAGAACGCCTCGTGGGTCAAGCTGATGAACTGGCAGCACAGCACCATGTATCTGTTCTTTGGGATCTCAGGAATAGCGCTAATTGCCACCATCACAACCAAACTGGTGCCGGTTGGGGTCGACCGCCTTGCTCTCTCCTTAGCACTTTTTGTTGAAGGTAACGGACATCTATTTACCACTATTTGTTTATTTTTCTTCTTCTGATGTGTCAAACAGTTATGTTGCCCTCTGTAATTGCCCAGGATTTCTCTTCTTGTACCACGTGCACGGCCGGGAGCCCCTGGACGCCCACGTCCACTCCCTGCTGCTGTTCGCCGTGTTCGCTGGCTCGGCCGGCACCTTGCTGGAGGTGTTCGTAAGAAACAACATCGTTCTGGAGCTGTTCAGGGCAGACATGTTCATCCTGCAAGGTGGATGGTTCTTCCAGGTAATCCAAAAACGTCTTGCAGTTTTTAGCATCCATGAATGTGAAACAATTTAATTTGGTATAGTGACTCCCTTATAAATTCCGGCACAGATGAACATATCTTCTGAACATATGGCTGTTTTAGAAAAGGGAGTTTCAGTCAATCAAATAAAGCTTGATGCAACTGCTGTGTTTACTTAGATGAAAATCTTTTTGAGTGATAAACTGAACTTGATGCACGGTTGAATAATTAGGATCCATTGGAATAAATGTGAGGGGACTGAAACATAGTTTATTTTGAAGATGGTTGGCATTATATTAATAAACTGAATTGAATTAATATAGCTGTTGAGGTTATATACACAAACAAATGCAGAACAAAAAACACAAATTTTGCTAAATAAAAATTGGCACATGACAATAAATATTTTTTAGACATTTCTGTTCAGCGCCCGTTGCCTAGATACTCTTAAAAGTAAAATCTGTGGCAACCTGTTGTCCTCTATAGTCATTTCATTGGTAAATAAAATCCATCTTTTATAATTACGGAAAGAAATCAAATACTACATTTGGCCCATAAATTGTGAAAAACTAATGCCGCACGTAACCTTGAGCACCTGACAACAAAACATAGTGGTGGCAGCATCATGCTGCTGGAATGATTCTCTTCAGCAGAGAAAAGCAATTTTGATCAGAACTGACAGGAAATTCAGATGAAGCTGATTAAAAGGCAATCCTGAAAGAAAACCTGCCACAAACTGGAGAAGAGCAGAAACTGGGACGGAGGTTTAGCAGAACAGCGACAAATGGCGCTGATCCAGAACCAAAACGGGACAGTTTAGAACAAAGCATATCCACACGGCACAATACTGCTCAGAAGACTCAAACCCACGTGACTTTGCTTTAACTAGTTTGCAAAGACTGAGATAAATCAGGGCATTAATGGAGGCCAAAAATGCTAGTTTAGATGTCTAACAAAACACGTGATCAAGCCAAAACAGGAGGCTTCTATGAGATGGTAACTCCGAGGTGCTGAATATTTTTCAAAATTGTTTAAAAACAAACAAAAAAAAGAATCCGTTCACATCTTATGACCTCTGTGTGGGAAATTCACAAAGATAAATAGTTGGGTCAATATTAACAATGCTGTGATGCCTAAAACAGCAAAATGCTGGGAAGCAACACAAAGTAAATACATTTGTACAACAAACGGTAACAAGATGGAAATAAACAAAAGATAATTTTAGCCCAGTTTTTTTTCTGTTTCTCGTTACCCGACTGACAAGATGCTATGACTAATGTCAGCCGATACAAACCTGATTCTGATCTATTCCCACTGACTCGTCTGTCACAAACTCATAACTGAATATAAAAATACAATCAAGTCTGCAGCTGTAAACTGGCAAATGCGGAGAGGTTCAAGGGTGACGGATGCTTTCATAAAGCGTTGTGGAGATCAGGGAGGGAAAAAAAGTTTCATTAAGAAACTACAGATCTTTGTTTGTTTTGTAAAATCTGCATTATTTTTTAGTTTCTTTTTCTTACCAATGCACTCCTTTGGCTTCTATAGTATAGCTTTAGATTCTTGTTTTACAAGTGTGTTTTACAGCTTGTTTTGAGTTTGACTTTAAATTCAGATCAATTTCCAAAAGGTTTGATTGACATTAATACAAGTTTTCTAAATAGTTTGTCATTTGTACAACAGTACGACATATGTTGCAGCTTTTATTTTCTAGCCTGTTCTTAAACCCAACTAAATTTACTTTGTAAATATCTGTGATCATTTTCCATTTTTATCTCACCAGATTGGAGTTGTTCTTTACCCCTTAAATGGAGACAAGTGGGATTTAAAGCTCCATGACAACATGATGTTCATCACCATGTGCTTCTGCTGGCATCTAGCTCTGTCTTTGCTTTTGGTCACTTGCACCGCATCCATAGTTTGGTTGTAAGTATCCAATATTCATTTCTGGAAGATCTAAATAGTTTGTAGCAGCTACAGATTTTGACTTTTTTTTTTGAATAATGAAACAATAAAAAAGCTTTTACAAATGCGAGTAATCAAGCTGTCCTTGTAAAATCTACTCATATTTCTGTTTTAAATAGTAGATTGGTGGAAATGGTTGATCATTAGAAGACACTACATTATGTCTTAAGTGAGGCTTTAAACTGTTGTTTTATTGTAAGCTTAGGTTTCAAGGATAAGTAAAGCTCATAAAGATTAACCGGTCCTGGAATGTGGCAATAAAACAACGTTGTGATTAGATCAGAGCAGAAAGTACTAAAACAGAAAGACGGAACGGGCATGGTGTGTTTACAAAGTTGTCTGCTTTTATGCATGTATTCCGGATCAAGTTTCAGATTTAACACATTTTTCCATCGGGCAAAGATAAACCCGACTGAATACAAAAAAAGACCAACATGAGTTCAGTGTAATGACACGTCGACAGCTGACATTAAGTGTCTGCAATAACAATCTCATTACGTCACTCGCAAGGAACGTTTGGCCTGTTCTTACTGGCATGACCTGAAAATAACAAACTCTCCTTCAGTTTTTTTTGTTTTTTCTGGTCGAGAAAAGAATCCATTGCTCTGTGAATTATTGAAGCAGCAAAACAACACATCAATTGTCTCATCCCTTCGCTGAATATGTTTTTACTTAAATTCTGGAGGATTTATCATTTTTGCCCTTTGGCAGTGCTCTCCTGGTAACCCACGATTTCCTTTTACATAAAATTGTGTTGCTTCTTGTAGCTACTGATGCAATCTTTGTAATTTGTGTCCAAAGAAAAAAAAAAAAGGTTTTAATTGAGCTAAAATGTCAAGTTTCTTTTCCATGTGGTTTGTGTGCAATTTCGATAATGAATATTCATCTTCAGAAATATTTGATACAAACCAGGTTTAAGTTTTTTTTTGTCGGTTGGAGTGATTGAGGGCTACAGCTAATGAAAGGTCAACACAATCGTGGGAAAGACTGCGGCCTGGACAAATATCCCAGCGGATAATTGTCAAAGAGTCCCTTACGGGGATGAATCAGAAAGGTCACGGTTAAATAAGCGAGTGCTGTATCAAATGTTTACAGGAAGTTTAGTTTTGGACAGTGTCAGATGTCCCCGACACTGAATCAAGAAATAGAACCGCATACCTGAACTAGTATGAAAGTATTTTCTAAGTCAAAGTAGGACTTGACTGCGGCTCATCAGCTGCACAGACTGTAAATATATTAAAGTCTACCCCACAATCTATATTTCTGTTTAAGTAGAAGCTGTTAACTTTTTTCTTTCTTATTTTTTTCCTCCCAACAGTACCACAACAAGATACTCCACAAAAGGACGGGATATAGAGATCGGGATGCGCAACACTTCCTCCAAAGCCATTTCTCAGAAAGCTTTACTTGAAGAGTCAGAGGAAGAGTGAAAGGCTGGTTGGAGCCGTTTGTTTGTTTTTCAAATCAAAATGTCGTTATATTCTGTCTTAAATAAGAAAAAAACTTATGTGTGAACAATCCTAATATTTTTCCCCATCTGCTTTAGCTTTTTGAAATAAAAACAAATCTAAATGGTTCAAATGGTTTAGTTTTTGTTGTTGTAATAAAAAGTAAGACAACAACAACAAAGAAATGTGGAACCATAAAACACAAGATCTCTTTTTAGATGCGTCACCTTGTCAGAGAACACAAATTACAACATTCACATAAATCCAACCATTTCAAATCCCTTAATCTCGAAAACAAAAGGATTTTCTTTCATTTATTCTTTAACCACTCAGCAAGCTATTAATGGTGTAACAACATAGAGAACATGGACATTTTTATCATAATACTTTAAATTCACCAACACTAAAACAGAACTCGTGAATCTCATCCAAGGCTGAATCCCTCCCCAGCAGTTTTACCCAGTGATCGGATCACAGCTACTGCGGAGGAGGCGGCGGAGGGTCAGGCGTGCGTTTGGGTGAAGCCGTCGTCGTCGTGACGACCACTGTTGAAAGGGGTTTGGGGGAACCTGTCGCCACGTGGTGCTGGAGCTGCTGTGGGACCGTTTGGATTCGAACCTGGAAAGATTTAACATGCTTAGCTGAAACATCCTCATTTACGTTCAATTAGATAAAAAAAATGCAGAATCACAGATCAGTTTTGTTTTCCTGACTAGTCGTCGTCGGTGACCTGGCTTCATTAAGTTTGCACAAAATCATCAGACTTTCTGAAATGTTACGGGCCAAAATCCTTCTGTTTAAAAATATAACTGTCGTCAGTGGCAGCCCTGGATCACTACAATATAGATTTCTGGAACTGTTTCTCTGCGTCGTCCTAACCTGTGTCGCCTGGCCTTGCTGTTGAAGCTGCTGGAACTGTTGTGCGGTGACGAAACTGACCGGCTTGTTTCCGGCTATCAGCTTTGTGCCTGCAGGGACCGTGGTCAGGATGATGTTCCTGCCCAGGCTGCTGATGCTGCTCAGCAAAAACAAAACCAAGTTAGAGAATCACTAAAGTTACAACTGACATGAGCAATGAAAACAGACTTACTTCGTATTGAGGTTCCCTTTGACTATTGGAGTCGTCACGACACTCTTGCTCTTCAGCGGCTGGTTGAGGACTGAGTGCACCGTGATCCGTGCAGGTAGCTTTCCCTACCAAACACGATCACAGACAAAGACGATATGAATTCCCTCGTCTGCTGGGTGGACATTAAAAATAACTTCCAAAGCAAATTTAGCATTCACTCTTAAAAGGCTTCGCAGATTTTTTCTAAATAAGAATGGGGTACTCTAGTCCTTCCTATTCACAAGTAACTGGCACCGCATGTCAATAAGTCTAATGGTTTAGCCAGCGACAGACCAATTGGCGAACGCATTTGCCTTGAAGTAAAACTCCTGTTGCATGGAGTAACAAACCCTCAGATAAGAGAGATTTGGTAGAAAATAACCTTGAAAAAAAGAGGTTATTACATTATCATGGATGGATAAAGTCCACTGGCTGACCTCATCATTCGTTAAATGTAAGTAGCGCTCGCTACAGCATGTTTGTCTGCATAAAGTAAATGCAAGAACATCTCCCAAAGTTTGTCGTAATTAACCTGTTCAATTAAAAATGGATGCATTGAACAGGTTTATGAGTATAATTTATTTGTAAAGCAATAATGTCACAAGCATGGGGTCCAGATATCCATATGCACCCAAACCAAAGGTCACAATTCCAAAAGCTTTATGTGCCATTTCTGTACTTATTGAGTACCGAACTTATTCAGAGCAACATGCGTCCATCACAAATTACGTGGCCAACGCTGATATCTTTGAGGTTACCCGCACATAAACGTACAAACAAATTTCCTCCCCGTTGTCTTTAACGCTTTGCAGACGAGGCAAAAATCAGGTAACAATTTGAATTAAATTTAGAGGGTTTATCACATGACATCCTGATAAATGTCATGTAACAGTGACGTCCGTATATCTGAGGCTTGGTCCTCTCAACCTAACCTGCAGTGTAAACCTCTCGGAGGGATTTTCTTACCGTTTGCGTTGTAACAACTGAAGCGGGCAATTGTCTCACAGTCGCTGTTGCGGCTCCCAAAGAGAGAGGAGAGCCAGAGGCTGCGGGAGCCACGGCGATCCCCTTAGCTCCCGCCACGACGCTGGCCGCCATGGTCACGATGTTGCCGCACGTAGACACCGTCAGCGGTTTGCTGCCGCTGGCGGTTGTCACGGTGATGGTCTGACCCTGCTTCTGGGGAATGACACCGAGGCCTGGCATAATCCGGATGGTTGCGGCGCTCTTTTCCGGGGACGCCATGGTGGAGAACGTCCTGGACTTCTGGTCCGCCATGGTAACAGCTAACGTCGGCATCAGCCTTATGGTCGCGTCTCCTGCAGGCTTCAGCAAGGCAGAGGCAGGCTTAGCCGTCTGAGCCTCCCCAGCGCTGGGTGGGGTACCAGAGGCAGGAGACGGTGAAGGGGGAGGCGGGGCTACGTGGAGAGTCGCGGATATGCTCTTGCCGCCTGCGCCGGCTCCGGCCAGAAAGTCAGAGGTGAGTTTTACAGTCGCAACTGGAGATTTAGCAAGGGTGGCCATCATGTCCGGGGTGATCCGCAACACCGTTTGGCCTTTAGCGTCCGTGGTGATGGAGGATGGAGGAAGACGGAGGACATCTTTACCCTGGATACGCAGGTTTGTTGCAGTTATTGGAATCCCCGCTCCACCTGGAGTCTTCATTCCCAGCTGTCCAGTAATGGAAACCTACAAAACAATGAAAGCAGCAAATAAAACGTTTACTCATCGGGAATGTGGTTTCAGTTACTCCATGGTGAAAATTCAGTGCATCTCTAAAACTTCAGCTAATAAAACAATGAAATCTGATGGACTACCCCATCCGTAGCATTTAAATGCATTTCTCGAAGAGGTCAGCTTTGCATGGCGTTACCTGTTTGACGCTGGGGGAGGTGACACACTGCAACACGGCTGGAGGAGTAGAGCTGTTAACGGTGCTAGCAGGGGATCCCGACGGAGGTTTGCTTAAAGTAAGTGCCGACACGGACAAGGTGGTTGGAACCTGGAGCGGACTGCTGCCAGACGGACTCCTTAGAGGGACGGAAACGACGGCCTATCGGACAAAAAAAATAAAAAATCTGTACAACTTAATGCAATTGCTCCTACTACTTACGTTTCAGTGCTTCATGAATGCATTTCATAGAGTTTTTAGTTATATTTTCACCAGATTGACAACATCTGAATAAAGTTAGCTAGATTGGAAGAGGAGGATTTATTAAAAAAAAGCTTGCCATTAATGTTTTACATTAAGTTTTAATTGTTTTCATTTAAAATACTACAAAAGTCATGTATTGATTTCCCTCCCACTCCAAAATTATGTTTTTGTCTGTCTAATGAAATTCTTAGGAAAAGCACTGAAAGTTGTGGTTGAAATGTAACAAAAAATGCACATCAAATATTTCATACTTGCATAATATTTCATGCTCTGTGGCAGATTCATGGAGCTCATTACTGATTTTACTCATTTAAAGGCTGGAAATTTTACAAATATGAAACAATCAAGTAAATATGGTAATTTCAGTTGCTGTGAAGATGCAACTGGGGGGACGTTTGATTTCACCTTGGAATTAGCCTCTGTCTGGGAAGCAGGAGCAAGCCTTCAATTACCCTATCCAGCAGCTGCCGGGAGAGATTTCATGATTCCTCAAGTATGGATTAATGAGCTGAAGCACAGTTTAGACATTCTTGGATTTGTAAAACGAGACACAAAAGCCGATCAGCTCCCAAAAAGGTTAATTGGGGCTTTATGTATGCTTTTATTTTACGCACTTGTACTTTTTTTATTAGTCTCACACAAGAGCATGTTTCCTTGCATTCTCAGAGAACAGAGCTGTTTGTTGAACTGCATGGAAAATTAAAAAAATTAAAAAATAAATTCAGAGCGGGGGATTTCCCCTCAGCATTTCGATTTCCGTGCAAAGAGATGAATTTGTAGAAAAGTAGTGGTTCCACCATTTCTTAAATCGACCTCCAGTGGTTCACGTACCTGCGAAATGCCTTTGGCTGCCACTGACACAGGCACCCGGATCTGGGAGGTCTGATGCAACAGTGTGGCCTGCTGAGCAGCCGGTGACGGACCCAGGGTGGAAACGACACGCACCTGAGGCAGCGAGCCCGCCGCCAGGTGACTCACTATCCGAGCCGCTTGCTGGGACGTTACTGGCTGTGAGGCAGGAGGACAGGCCTGGCTCGTGGGCAGGATTGCTCCCAGCTGGGGGAGCGTTGGAGGAGAGACGAGGACAACACTGCGGAAGACAGACGTGGTAGAAGACGCACATTCAAGCTGTTAACAACTAAACCAAAGTGCTGAACCAAAGAAGGCCTCAGTCTAACTGACCCTTGGCTGGTTTTGAGTGTTTCTGGAGCTCCAGCCTTGGTTGGTGTGGCAGCAGAGAGAGGTAGGGGTGATTTGGGGGTTCCAGGAGTGTTCGAGGTGGGAGTTGCAGGAGCTGGAGACATGGAGTTACAGCCGAGGTCCGGTCCAGCCTCCAGAGATCCGGGTGTCTTGCCGCTTCCTTCTTTACTTCCAGACTTCTATTAAACAAATACGAACAAAATCTTTGTTGGAACTCAAACAGAACAACAACCTTTTCATCTCTTTTTTTAACTTTAAAAAGGGATGTATGTCATAGACCAGGGGTATTCAAATAAAAGTTAAAGAGGTCCCCTCTGACAATATTACATGTTGCCAAGGTCCGGAAGTCCAACTATTTAATGTGTGTGTGTATATTAGATAAAACTAATTATATATATCTATATATATATGAGCATATACAAGAGCATATCCGCGACTCTCCACGTAGCCCCGCCTCCCCCTTCACCGTCTCCTGCCTCTGGTACCCCACCCAGCGCCGGGGAGGCTCAGACGGCTAAGCCTGCCTCTGCCTTGCTGAAGCCTGCAGGAGACGCGGCCATAAGGCTGATGCCGACGTTAGCGGTTAGCGTGGCGGACCAGAAGTCTAGGACGTTCTCCACCATGGCGTCCCCGGAAAAGAGCGCCAAGACCATCAGGATTATGCCAGGCCTCTGTGTCATTCCCCAGAAGCAGGGTCAGACCATCACTGTGAATACCGCCAGCGGCAGCAAACCGCTGACGGTGTCTACGTGCGGCAACATCGTGACCATGGTGGCCGCAACAGCGACTGTGAGACAATTGCCCGCTTCAGCTGTTACAACGCAAACGGTATATATATATATACACACATATGTGTATGTATATATATATATATATATATATATATATATATATATA
>JAVLVB010000780.1:1135340-1167375 GCA_032876305.1 Orestias chungarensis | reverse complement strand
GAAACAACGAAGCTAATATTAACTTATAAAGAAACAACGAAGCTAATATTAACTTATAAAGAAACAACGAAGCTAATATTAACTTATATTGAAACAACGAAGCTAATATTAACTTATACTGAAACAACGAAGCTAATATTAACTTATAAAGAAACAACGAAGCTAATATTAACTTATACTGAAACAACGAAGCTAATATTAACTTATAAAGAAACAACGAAGCTAATATTAACTTATACAGAAACAACGAAGCTAATATTAACTTATACTGAAACAACGAAGCTAATATTAACTTATAAAGAAACAACGAAGCTAATATTAACTTATACAGAAACAACGAAGCTAATATTAACTTATACTGAAACAACGAAGCTAATATTAACTTATAAAGAAACAACGAAGCTAATATTAACTTATAAAGAAACAACGAAGCTAATATTAACTTATATTGAAACAACGAAGCTAATATTAACTTATATTGAAACAACGAAGCTAATATTAACTTATATTGAAACAACGAACCTAATATTAACTTACATTGAAACAACGAAGCTAATATTAACTTATATAGAAACAACAAAGCTAATATTAACTTATACTGAAACAACGAAGCTAATATTAACTTATAAAGAAACAACGAAGCTAATATTAACTTATACAGAAACAACGAAGCTAATATTAACTTATACAGAAACAACAAAGCTAATATTAACTTATAAAGAAACAACGAAGCTAATATTAACTTATACAGAAACAACGAAGCTAATATTAACTTATACAGAAACAACAAAGCTAATATTAACTTATAAAGAAACAACAAAGCTAATATTAACTTATACTGAAACAACGAAGCTAATATTAACTTATACTGAAACAACGAAGCTAATATTAACTTATACTGAAACAACGAAGCTAATATTAACTTATACAGAAACAACGAAGCTAATATTAACTTATAAAGAAACAACGAAGCTAATATTAACTTATACAGAAACAACGAAGCTAATATTAACTTATACAGAAACAACAAAGCTAATATTAACTTATACTGAAACAACGAAGCTAACATTCATTTAAACTGAAACAACGAAGCTAATATTAACTTATACAGAAACAACGAAGCTAACATTCATTTAAACTGAAACAACGAAGCTAATATTAACTTATACAGAAACAACAAAGCTAATATTAACTTATAAAGAAACAACGAAGCTAATATTAACTTAAACAGAAACAACGAAGCTAATATTAACTTATACAGAAACAACAAAGCTAATATTAACTTATAAAGAAACAACAAAGCTAATATTAACTTATACTGAAACAACGAAGCTAATATTAACTTATACTGAAACAACGAAGCTAATATTAACTTATACAGAAACAACGAAGCTAATATTAACTTATACAGAAACAACGAAGCTAATATTAACTTATACAGAAACAACAAAGCTAATATTAACTTATACAGAAACAACGAAGCTAACATTCATTTAAACTGAAACAACGAAGCTAATATTAACTTATACAGAAACAACGAAGCTAACATTCATTTAAACTGAAACAACGAAGCTAATATTAACTTATACAGAAACAACGAAGCTAACATTCATTTAAACTCTAACAACGAAGCTAACATTCATTTAAACTGAAACAACGAAGCTAATATTAACTTATACAGAAACAACGAAGCTAACATTCATTTAAACTGAAACAACGAAGCTAACATTAACTCATACAGAAACAACGCTTTGACTTCACCAGCCAGCGTAGATATGATTTTGGCTTAGTGTATATTTGTAATTAACTTTAATACAACACATCAGCGAAACATAGCGTAACGTAAATGTGTCTTACCTGTCAATGTTTGCTTTTAAAGTACAAGGGGACTGTTTTTCTGTTACACTCCATTTTTTGCTCTACCTAACGTTAGTGGTAAACCAGGCTGCTGCTGCCCCCAGGAGGACAGGAGGTGTAACTGCAGGTGCTCAATCCTGCACAAATAAACGTGGGATTGTTTTTCCCCTGTACAAATGTAAAAAAATGAATTTTAAAATGTAGTGGTTAGAATAATTATACCTGTCTAAAAAGAACACAGACCAAGCTTGTTTTAGTTCTTGCTTTATATGATGGTGTAATTTTTTGTTTTTGTTCCTCATCTGAACTAACAAACAACATGGGTGTATAAAAAGTCACATTGTAGTTCCTTGCAACAGCTTAACATCCAAAATCTACAAACAAAAACCTACCCCCTCAAATCATTCACCATTGAGACATATAAGCATTTTAATACAATTTTGTACATCAATAATTTGCTACAAAGAGTAATACAGGTTCAAAATTTCACAAAAGATAGAAAAAATGTTTTTTTTGCAACCCCTCCTTGATTTTTTAAAATCAATCTCATTATAATTATTATTATTAATTGTTATCAAACTTGTAGGATTCATTTTAAATCATGTGATTATGAACAGGCCATTACCATGATCCTCTTAACAATTTCAATATATTTTAGTGCTCTTTTGCTTCATATTCTGTCTCTAGGTGAACCTCCGTCCAAGCCTAAAGTCTCGTGCATCATGAACAAATAATTATGATACATTGATTGAACTCATGCAGGAGATTTCCAGTCATTTTTAATCACAAAGTGCTTTACAATCAAGCCAGATTTACATTCTTGCATTTACAAACATATATTCATACACAGATTGGTAGGTAAGTAACACCCTTGGTAGGAGGATAATGGACATGTGTCATCACAAGGGATATAATGCATGCAGGGTTATGTAATTTAGTTTTCTAAATGTTTTTGCATTTTGCAGTGAGGCCCATAAAAATCAGAACTGGTCATATTTTACCTTGACATGTGGTTACTATAAACACAATTCTCATGGCTTTCTTATAATAACATCTTTCCTCTTGTTATTGCACTAAAATGGCCAGATTGGTTGAGTTCCTAGCTAATATTTGCACAACAGAGACGTGGATTTTTGCAGCTTTTCTGATTGTAACTCTCTCAATTTATGTGAAAGTCCATGCTTTCCAATTTCATTTCAAACTTATACATTTTTTAAATGTACCAGGAAAGTTTGGAATCATTACAATATTATTTAATGTGTTCTCACTAAAAATAATTGAGAAACGTCCAAGTCTACAAAATAAAATTCCAAAACAATCAATTTTTGTTAACAGTTGTAGTTACTTCTGCCATATGACGAATGTAAATTTTTCTGGGTTCATTAAGTTGCATTTAAAGGACAACATGGTTACAGGCAGATGCAGACTAAAGCTTAAAACAGAGTAGATACTCCAAAAAGCTTTGTTCTCAACAATAAAATAAACAGTTTAATAATTAGATGGAACACTAAGCAACATAAACAAAACATTCCTTCTGCTACATTTTATTAATTGCAAACTGAATACATTTGTCAAGCCAATTAAATAAATAATGAATTATTGAAATAGTGCATAATTATCATTTATTAAAAATGTCATTTTTTAAAATTGTACCTAAATTAGGCACATCATTAAGCAAGTATTACCACAGTTCAAAAATGGTGATGTATGTTTTTTTGTGAAAGTAAAGTAAACAACGTGCATTTGTCAGCTTGCTCCACCTCTTCATGATGCTGTTTCTGAACAGCTGTGTATAATGAACAGTCAATCCATGAGCCTCATAACTGAGCTTTGGTGAAGCAGGGGGTCACATTTATTTTTTATCCTTCAGAAATCTGCCCTATGTTTGCAGCACTACAGCACTCAGGAGTCACAGAGCCGTGAATGCAGCCGATTCCCATTTCTCTCTACGTTTGTCTCCTGACACCTTGGGAAGATGGCAGAAGGTGCTGATGGAGAGGAAGAAATCCAGTTCCTGCGAACAGTGAGTGATGTTTGCTTCCGGAAAAGATCTCAATCTGCAGCTGAAAGTAGAGTTTTTTGTTGTTGTTTGTTTTACATTCAACGGTCACGCTTTTAAAAGCATGTCTGTGACTTCTTTTTAGCTTAGGTTGAACAGAGATAGACAAAGACAGGTGGCTGCTATTGTTTGCAATGTTCTTTATTTATATCCCTGGCAGCACTTGATATATTACAGTTTTGTGACACGTGAGCATTTAACAGACACCACGAAACAATATAACAAATTAGAAACTCCTATTGTTATAGTTGTTTGAATTATTTTTATCTTATCAAAACTAATTTTCTATTATGTACAAAGATGATTCCAAAACGTTTCAAAAAATATTTACCCTAAGGTTTTCTACACATCTGATCTATTCCATCGATCCTGTTATTTTACGCAATTTACAAAAAGTTTCTATCATTTTTTACCAGGTCCAATCTGTTGCAAAGATCTTAAAATATGACCAAAGACTGATTCTGGAATGAAAATAGCGAAAAAACTGATTGTTCATCCAATCCATTCTAGGATTTAATCTTTTATTCCTCTGCCCCTAAATGTGTACTTCAGACATTTAGTTTATTTTTGCTGGAGTGCCCATTGCCAGTGTATCATATTTCGCGTTTTGATCTCCATGCCACCACCTGTTGAAGGACATTGTGAGCTGGCAAGCAGACTGCAGTCATGTCACACTCTTTATTTGGACGGTTGCTTTTCAAACTCCAACATTGTGTCTGTCAAGTTTTTTTTCTCTTTTTTCTGATGACTTGAACCAGACTCTGATTATCAGTGGATTACATTTCAGGTTGAAAGTGATCACATGTTGGTTAACTTGTTTGAAGTGTTAAGGGAGTCATTCACAGAAACAAGTTCATTAAGTGTGAATGGATTAACATGATGCAGTTCTGATGCGTCTCCAGACACTGACCCGTGGTGTGATCAACAGCCTCACATGAAATATGTGAGCAATGTGTCATTCAGTTACCGTCACTCGGTTGTTGTTTAGACCTTAACTCAGCTGGCTTCTATATTTACTGTGTGAGGATTAACAGCCTCAAAGCTTCACCCAATTCAGCAGCTGCTCGCTTCAGTCTATGTTGGGGACAGTGTTGCTTGATTTATCGCCGTTTCTGGTGGGATCGTGACATCAACCCATCCTATGGAACTTTATAAACGTGAGGAATCCAATTGGGCGTAATCAGAGAGATAGGTCCAGCTTATTTTTTTTCTTACACCGACTGCTGCCAAGGCTAACAGGGGCACGCTTGTCACCAAGTCTGGGACTGGTGCCCCGATAAGCAGACCAGGATTTGGAGAAATAATGAGACCTCTGTTGGAACTACATTTTCTCAAGATAAAATGCCATCTAAAGACATACAGACATCAGGAAAGACTTAACTTATGTTTTACGACAGGGGTTTAACCTTGACCTGTGACTGCAGAGCAACACGTGGCTCTTTTGCCCCTCGATTGTGGCTATTACCAAACCGAAATTGGAAAGGTTTTTAATCACTGATCCAATACTAAATGGTCATTTTAGTGGATTTATATAAGTTCTTATGCAAAGTCTACGTATAATATCAGCTACTGGCTGTTAAAGTAATTTTTATCATAAACACTTTTGTATATTTTTTTCATTACTAAAAATGTTTATTTCCAGCAGACCACTTGATTAGTGTTTAGGGAGCCAACCGTTAAAACTTTGAATTTGAAAGTCACTCCTTGTATATAGAGGATTTACTGGCTCAGCTGAAAACAAAAGAAAGTTTCCTGAGGATTAGCAGACCTAATGCTAATAGATAGATCCTCAGATCCCAGCCAGGGTTATTTATCCGTACAGCAAATAAAAGAAAAGGGATTACTTGTTGGGCTTAGGTATGGATTATGGATAAAAAGGAAATGTAGTTGTCCAGGAGTTTATCGGAATATTTTTGAGCAAAAAAAAAAGGCTGAACTGACAAAATACAAGTTTTATTAAATACTCTTGCTAGGTTATTTGAACTTGTCTGAGGAGATGGCATATCTCGCTTAAACCATTTTCTGATGGGTGGTCAAGTTTAAAAATGTCTCAATGTTACTGGAAGCTTTGGACATATGTTGCTCTAAATAGGAAGAGACATGAATGGGAGGTGTGGGCAAGCAACATCAGAATGCAATTCAGGAATAGTGTGCAGGAACAAGATGGTCAACCCTAGGGTGACAATCCTTAACTTCAATTTACCAAGGAAAAGATGACTCAGAATTTACCCCAACCTTTAAAAAAACACTTTAAATAAATGAAACATTAACTATCATTGTAATTATACCCGCATTTTAAACATGAACTGGAAGATCAGTGCATGTGACACAATAATCATTCCTGAAGTGTCATACTGTCTTTTATTAGAGATGCGAAACAATTACAGAGTGATTGAAGTGATGGAAGCTCTAAATTTCTCTGTTGGAAAAGCATCTATTCTGACAATGCGCAAAACACTTAATAACGGTGACAATCAGCTTGGTAAAGTCCAAAATCAAAGCTCTATATCAATGAATTGTAATAACACCATTCTCGCACAGGCCACATTTGGCAGTGAACGTCTGTATAACTTCAGGAAATGGTGTTTAAAGTTTGTCCCTATGAGAGTTGAATATGCTACAAGACTAAAGTAACAGCCATGCTAGAATGACTACTATGAAAAAACATTTTTGTTAATAGTCAAACTGGATAAATAATTAATAAATTAATCTTAGCAAGGGGAGACAGAGGATCAGTGAAAAGACAGTGAAAGTGAACTGTAAGTGAACGCTTATGTTTCAAGCAACAATATTCCCACCATCTCCTTCTGTATGTCTCTCTAGGATGACCAAGTGGTGCTGCAGTGTACCGCATCCATTCTTAAGGAACAGATCAAACTTTGTCTGTCCTGTGAAGGATTTGGGAATCGGCTGTGTTTCCTGGAGACCTCATCGAACGCTCAGGTATACGACAGACACGAGATGAGATTTGTTCCTTTTTGATTCATTATTTCCTCTCGCCATCACCCTTTACTGGTGTTGTTCTTGTCAGAATGTCCCACCAGACCTGGCAATTTGCTGTTTCTTTTTGGAGCAGTCTTTGTCTGTGCGAGCGCTGCAAGAGATGCTCTCTCACTCCTCCGTGGATGAGGTCAGCATGATCAAACATTTAAACTACTATTCCCTCTTGTTGGCGTAAATGTCCATTCACTTAATATTTAAAATGTGCTGTTTATGTTTTACCCAACAAATCCTTAACCTGACTGGAGGTGGTTGATTTGGACAAATGGGTAAGTTTTTCCTTATATTTTTCCAATCTCCATAACAGTTTCATCAGTGTATTGTATTTTGTAATACTGGAGCTCTAATCAAATTATAGATAAATGGATATATTATGAAAAAAAAACTCACAAAACTGCCCAGTCTTCTCTTTGTGAATCTGTCAGTGACATTTATCAGAGAGCATAAAAACAATCACAAAATAATTAAAAAAAATCCTGTTTCTTGCATTTTGTTTAACCTCTTTTATGTTATTTATTTGCTTCGGTTTCCCAGAGATTCCCAGAGAGAATCTTTCATTTTAAACTCAAAAACTGCATAGAAAGACATTTATAAAGATGTGGCTGTTATTTTTTATACCCTTAATCTCTACATGAATGTGTTACAAACTGATCAACCTTGTTTCAAGTACCTAAATAAGTTAAATTACCGTGACTTTGACTGTTTTCCCCAGTCATCACAAGGAGGAGGAAGTCGAACTCTTCTGTATGGACACGCCATCCTCCTAAAACACACTCACTCCAACATGGTGAGCACATTCCTCCTCATTCTGATCCCTTTCTAAACTTAACAGCAGCTAAGGGTCGTGATAGCATGGCTAGCATGCCACTTTAGTTCAGATCATTTTAACTTGTTTCAATTAGTTTCTTAATACAGTGCCAAATAGCAATACATATCATGTCAACACAAAAAGGTTTAATTCATATGCAGTGATTTGTTTTGTGATTCAGGTTTAATGAATCTAATTCCTTTTAGTGCAATTTTGGTATATAGTCATATTCAGAGCAATATACTTATAGTTTATTCAAGATTATATTACAACACAGTCATATTCTGTTGGGTGTAATGCCATTTGTAAGAAATAGGCAGATCGGATTGCATTGAATCGTTCAACTTGAACTATTTCCTCTGGCCGAACATGCATGTGGTGAATGTGGAAAGGAACCACTCCTCTACTGAAGAAAGAAATCCAACCTGGTTCTGAAAGAGCCACCTTCTACAATGATGACATGGTTAGGAAGAAAAGGCCACAACTTGAGATTCTCGGTTTGCTAGGTGTGTAGGGTTACATCCTAAACATGCATAAAACTGCCCCCACATGGACTGGAGCTGACTATAGCATCATTTTGTAGAGGTAGTTCAGGTTGCCTAAATCCCACTCATTCTTGTATTGTTTTCTAATCAACATGAACTTTATTCTATTCCATGATCCTGATTTGATGTTTTGTGTTCATAACAAAGTACTTGAGCTGTCTGACTACATCTCGATCACTGACTGACAAGCTGGCCTTTGATGTGGGCTTGCAAGAAGACTCCACAGGTGGGTTTAGATGTTAATATTACGTACCAACCACACAGAAGTGAATTCTGGTTAATGTATTTGTTTTAATTTCATTTATCGGTTGTAGGAGAGGCCTGCTGGTGGACCATACACCCAGCCTCTAAGCAAAGATCGGAAGGTGAAAAGGTCAGGGTGGGAGATGACCTCATTCTTGTCAGCGTGTCTTCAGAACGATATCTGGTAATCATCATTTCATTACTGTTAAACAACGCCTGTTACATTATTTTACACATTTTATACATTTTGCTCTGTTCAGCACCTTTCCTATGCAAGTGGTGACCTAATGGTGGATGCATCCTTCATGCAAACACTCTGGACCATGACCCCTGTGATGTCTGGTTGTGAGCTTGCAGAAGGTCTGGACTTTGCTTAAAACTTGCATGGTCCAAAAAGACTGACATTCATTTATTTAAAGTACAACTGTTGCCTTTCAGGTTTTCTGATCGGAGGGTACGTGCTCAGACTCTTCCACGGTCACATGGACGAGTGTTTGGTCATCCCAGGAGCAGACCAGGGAGACGACCAACGCAGGTGACTGCTGTGTTCTTTTGTTTAGAAATTTTTTCCCTCTACATTGTTGTCATGTCTTCTCAATATCCCGTCTTAAAATATTCCCCAAAAAATCTTAATATCACTTGTCATATCTCAGAGTTGCCCATTATGAAGGCGGTGCTGTGTGCAGTCATGCTCGATCCCTATGGAGACTGGAGCCACTGCGAATCGCGTGGGTGTCTTGGTTTCTTCATAATTTTTCGTGTGACTCCAAGAGCGGATAGAAAGAATATACTTTTACTCTTTTTGACAGATGGAGCGGCGGTCACATCAAATGGGGGCAGTCTTTCCGGATACGCCACATTACAACAGGGCGATACTTGTTCCTGGACGAGGAGAAGGGACTTCTATTGGTGGACCCGGAGAAAGCCAATTCCAAGAAGTCCGCTTTCTGCTTCAGAATTTCCAAGGTTTCTTGAGAAAATAAAACTCCTCAGCTGTAGCAACATTCTTTTTAGCTCAAAAATGAAGAATTACAAGGTAATAAAAACATTTTCCCTTCTATTAAAGGAAAAAATCGAAGTGGCTCAGAAGCGGGATGTGGAGGGGATGGGAATACCAGAGATTAAGTATGGCGAGTCTATGTGCTTTGTGCAGCATGTCTCATCTGGACTTTGGCTTACATATGCTGCTGTGGACGCCAAATCTGCTCGTCTAGGACCTCTGAAAAGAAAGGTAGGACAGTGCTTTAGGTCAAGTTTACGGCAACATGTAACAGTTTGTAAAAGTGGTTTGTGAAATGTTGTTATTTGTCCACAACCTTACGTGTGGTGAACAAATAACACTGCGCATCATCCTAAGGATAGCATTACCATTATTGGACAGACTGGTGGCATAATCAAGCTTTGGGAAATTATTCCGCAGTCAGAAAAGATAAGGGGATTTGAAGGGGAAGATAACTTAGCAAAATGCTGTACATTCCTTAAATTATCTTCTTAGTTGCTGCTGAAATTTAGAAAGACTTGAGACTGCGCCATAATTTCAGCTTCCAACAAGACAATAAACTTTAACTATGTAACATACAACCAGCCGGAAATCCAATTAAGAATATGTGGCAGAAGTACATTTTAGGTGGAATGTCAGAGATGCTCTCCATCCAGTTCGACAAAGCAGGAGCTTTTTCCAGAAGAATTGCCAGATTTTAGATTTAGAACATTTGTAGAGACATTGCCTAAAACAATTAAATCCTTATGGGTGGTTGTTGGTGTCCCTGATTTTGTTTTCAGGCCATACTCCATAAAGAAGGTCACATGGATGACGCACTCACAGTTGCTCGATCTCAGACTGAAGAGTCTCAAGCTGCCAGAATGATTTACAGCACAACAGGCCTCTTCAACCAGTTCATAAAGTAATTCCTATTTTATTTCTTGTTCATCCTTCAAAAAATTAGTTACATTTTTACCTCTGATGAACGTTTTATCTGTGTCCTTGATGCTTGTGTCACGTTTCCAGGGGTTTGGACGCGTTGAGTGGGAAAAACAAATCTGCTAATCCTCCATCCCTGCCAATGGACATGGTGGTGCTCTCCCTGCAGGATCTCATCTTTTATTTCCGACCGCCCGAGGAGGAACTGGAGCACGAGGACAAACAGTTCAAGCTTCGTTCCCTAAAGAATAGACAGAACCTGTTCCAGGAGGAGGTAGATCTGGAATTTAATTATTGGAAATCAGCTGAGTATTGATTATCACTTAATTCATCATTGAACTTTTTGAAATAAGATTTAATTTTTTTTTCTAAAAGGGGATGATAACCCTGGTTCTGGACTGCATTGATCGGCTAAACGTGTACAACACTGCAGCTCACTTCTCAGAGTACGCTGGAGAGGAAGCTGCTGAGTCATGGAAGGAAATAGTAAACTTACTGTATGAACTTTTAGGTAGGTCAATCCCATTACATTCAATAAGCATACTTTAGCATGCTTCTGTTTTTCAGATACGCTTAATTAAATTTTTATTTTTATTTTTTTGTTGCTCCCCTTCTATCCTGAAGCTTCTTTGATCCGAGGAAACCGAGCTAACTGTGCTCTTTTCTGTGACAATCTGGACTGGCTGGTCAGTAAGCTGGATCGTTTAGAGGCATCCTCAGGTATCGGTGGCAGAAGGGTTTCGTCTGAGTTCCTTTTTTAATGAAAATATATATTTATGTCCATGTTAGTGAAAGTGTTTGGCAAAGCACATTACAAAAACGCTCGAACTACTAAATTTGTTTTAGGTAAAGGTAAAGGTAGGGTAATAAATATGCGGTAATATCTAGGATGGTTTTTTCCCTAAGCTTGTTTATATGAAAGTAACTTTGAATCCAAGCTTTCATTTCCTAACGCAGCATGTTATACATGATAATAATAAAAAAAAATTAAGGAAACTTCTTTCTCTTCTAAGGCCAAACTGCTTAAATCAAGTGTAAATTAAAAAGAATCAACAAAAAAAATGTAAATAATCAACTAAATTTATCAATAATCTTAAATTAGTTGTTTTATAAGTAAATAAACTGAATGTTTCCTTTATGACTATGGTGGCAAATACTTGCAGAAAGGGTTTGAATTCACGTTAGCCAGGTTAAAGGTATAGTAACGTTGACTTGAATTTTACGTGAATTTTAAACACATATTTGTTGATTTGTTGAAACAAATCAACAACAATACTTACATTAAAAAAATAAAATAAAACATTACACTTCCTGGTGTCAGGAGGTGGTAGTGTCGGTTGTTTCTCTATAACTTTCTTCGTAGGAGTTTAAATCTTTTAGGTATGTAGTCAAGGTTTAAAGACTGTCCTCATATAAATAAGGGATCATTCAACTTACCTTGGACTGAAGGACCTCAAAGCTACGGTTAAAGGTGTAGTAGGTAGCTTTTATAAAAATGTTTGCTTTGTATACGTATCTGTTTAAACTGTTACTTTCTCCTGATAGAATACTATGAGACAGATGATCTGTAAAAAAAAAAGAAAAGATCAAGCTCCTGTGGTTTGATGCTATCTGCAAAAAAATAAAAAATACTTCGCTCCCTGTCAGATACAGCTAATCAAAGTGAGGAGAAAGGTCTTATTACTGTCAATCTCAGCCATTAGCCAGCTGCAGTAAATAGGCAATCACAGCAGCATTATTGGTTGTGCTCCCATATGTTCTTCGGGAATCAAAAACTCCCACTCCCCTCTTATGTCTTTTAAAGCACCCACAATTTTACTTCATACCCATTTTTTACATACACTTTTCTTAAATACTTGTAAAGCAGCACAGTGCTGCTGGTACTTAAGCTACTGTGTTTTTTTTAATAGGAATTCTGGAGGTGTTGTACTGCGTTCTGATTGAGAGTCCAGAAGTGCTGAATATTATCCAGGAGAATCACATTAAATCAATTATCTCTCTTTTGGATAAGCACGGGCGCAACCACAAGGTCTGTAAAAGCTGAATATTTCATAAAGAGCGGACCGGTACCCGACCGTGTTGCTGACAGATGTTTAACATCTTGTTGTCTCTAGGTTTTGGATGTGCTGTGCTCTCTGTGTGTATGCAACGGCGTGGCTGTGCGATCTAACCAGAATCTCATCACAGAGAACCTGCTTCCAGGTCGTGACCTCCTTCTTCAAACCAACATTATTAACTATGTAACCAGGTGGTTCATTTTATGTGTTTTTTTCTCTTTTTCTTTTCTGCACATCTCATCAGCTCATCTGAATGGCTCTTGTTTTTCTTTCAACACCTTATTTAGCATGAGACCCAATATTTTCCTTGGAACCTGTGAAGGATCCACTCAGTATAAGAAGTGGTACTTTGAGGTGATGGTGGATCATGTGGAGCCGTTCATTACTGCCCAGCCATATCACCTGCGAGTGGGTTGGGCTCTGACGGAGGGATACAGTCCTTACCCTGGTGGTGGGGAAGGCTGGGGGGGTAATGGGGTGGGGGATGACCTTTACTCCTACGGCTTTGATGGGCTTCACCTTTGGTCAGGTAAATCAAACCTGGAATGACTTTACCAGAAATTCTTAACACTCTCTCGACCATGAGGGAGAACCCTCGGTTTATTTTAATTCTAACCGTTAAAGTAAAGCTGAAAATCAATAAGCAATTATAATCACACTTCAAGCTAGGGTGGAAGTAACACATATAATGTTCAGGTCCCCACTGAGTCTATTTGTGTGAGCATAACATCTTAATTGTGTCCGCTACCGCCACTCACACACAGACGAGCCATTTAGCACTCAGCCAGTTCATCTTCATTACAAAAAAAAAAAAAAGAAGAAGTTTATTGTCTCCAGTCACACTTCTGGCTTCCTATGATTTTAGGCCGTGTGCCGAGGCATGTCGGTTCTTCCAACCAACACATGCTGGCGGATGAGGACGTGGTCAGCTGCTGCTTGGATCTGAGTGTGCCGAGCATCTCCTTTCGCATCAACGGACACCCTGTTCAGGCAATGTTTGAGAACTTCAACCTGGATGGTCTGTTCTTTCCCGTCGTCAGCTTCTCTGCAGGCGTTAAGTAGGGAAAGGTTTTTTAGACTCAACTTTTCTTTTATCCTTATCCACATCCAAACATATCTAATGTTTGTTTTATTTTAAAACAAGGCTACAGTTTGTTCTGGGGGGCCGTCATGGGGATTTCAGGTTTCTTCCCCCACCAGGCTACGCTCCCTGCTATGAGGCAGTGCTGCCCAGGGACCGACTGAGGATTGAGCCCATTAAGGAATATAAACATGATTTTGATGACGTCCGCAACCTGCTTGGTCCAACCCAGTCCCTGTCTCACACAGCATTCACTCCCTGTCCCGTGGACACAATTCAGGTAAAGTTTAACTATTGTGTAGAGATTGCATGTTTTTGATCATACGTCAAGTTTTCACTTTTGTTTTTCAATCGTGTTACATTGGTTTTAACCTCAGTCGACTTAATTTGATTTATATTCTCTTTTAGATTGTGCTTCCTCCTCATTTGGAGCGCATCCGTGAGAAACTAGCAGAAAACAGTCACGAGTTATGGGCTGTTAATCGCATTGAACAAGGGTGGACATTTGGATTGGTGGGTGTTTTCAGGATTTCAATTTGTTCTTTTTGAGAAGCAGATGCTGAGTACACAAACAGTTTCTCTAAAAATATTTTGAATTTCTACTTTTTTGTGTCTGGAAGTTTCGTGATGACAATAAGAAGATGCATCCCTGCCTGGTGGATTTCCAGAGTTTACCTGAGCCAGAAAAGAACTACAATTTAGCAATGTCGGGAGAAACACTGAAGTACGTAAAAGTCCAAATCTTTTTAACGTGGTACCTCTAATGTTCATGCTCTGTCTGAAAAATAGCTTTATTGGGGTCTGAAAAATGATTATTTTCTATTTTATTTATTCTGTAAAACAAGGCTGTCCGGTGTGCAGCCAGGGATATGTTTGTTGCTCACAAAGTAATATCTTTCAGCCCACAAATACAATTAAAAGTTGCTTTTTATTTGGTGTACAAGCCTGGGTGTTGGTGACATGTTTAGAGTCTTCTGGAGTGGACAAAAATAAAAGGCAATAATAAATACTATTACAGATTTGCAATAAAAAATGTAATTATTATAATGGTTTTGATCAAAATGGCAAATATTTTGGAAGCTGCTTCTCTAAAACGTCCTTCCATCTGTCCAGCCTCCGTTTATCCTTTGATCCACATATTTTTTCAGTCCCTCAGTTGGTCCATTTGTCAGCATTCCAGTCTCTGGTTTTTGTTGATCCTCTGATAAAAAAAAAAATTGAAATCAGTAAGTATGATATGACTGACAAGTTTCACATGTGTTTGTGCCTAATATCTTGTATGTTCATGTAAACAGGACTCTGTTGGCTCTGGGATGTCACGTGGGAATGGGAGATGAAAAAGCAGAGGAAAATCTGAAAAGGACCAAGCTCCCCAAAACGTGAGCTACTGCATGTTTTCCACGTAGCGTGTTTAGTCTGCTACCACATAACATTGTTTTCCTATCAATCCAGACTGTCATTTTGATTTATTTGATAGAATGGTTAAGCCTCTTTTTTTTCTTAGTTACATGCAGAGTAATGGTTACAAGCCAGCTCCTTTGGATCTCAATCACGTCAAACTGACTCCAAATCAAAACACACTAGTGGAGAGACTGGCAGAAAACGGACACAATGTGTGGGCGAGAGACCGGGTCCGGCAGGGCTGGACGTACAGCATTGTGCAGGTATGAGCGTCTTCATATGCAAAAAAGCCCTTGAGAATCGGAAATGCAAATACTTGTTAAGTTTGAACTTCAGTTGGATTTTTCAACAAACAGGACATAATGAACAAACGCAATCCCCGCCTGGTTCCCTACAACCTGCTAGATGAAAAGACAAAAAAGACCAACAGAGACACTGTCTGTGCAGCAGTTCGTACGCTTATCGGCTACGGCTACAACATAGAACCACCTGATCAGGAGAGTAGTAAGTTTGCACCGCATCTGAATTAGTTATTAAATATTAGAAATGCTAGATTAGTTCTTTAATGTTTTAATAACAAGTACCATCTGAGTTTTTATACACCTTTTCTTTATGACCACTATTCTCCCAAAGATTTTAATACTGTGATACAATTTTTAACTTTTTTAAAACTTTTTAACTGTTTAGTTATATTTTGAAGAAAAAAAGTTTAAAGAATCACTAAGGAACTTTTTAACCTTCATAAAATATTTTCACAACTTTTGTGATTTACAGCACGTTGAATGACATCTCTGTTATCCCTGAGGGTGTTCGTATCGTTTTAACCGGCACTAAGAAACTTTTAGGAGGGTGGCAGTAACCCAGCCACACAATTCAACTACAAATGTGCTGACTGCTTTACGGCATACGTCACTTTCCCCGTTTCTTATCTTCAACATCATCATCTGACATTATTTTACCACAATTAGATTAATCACCTCATTGCTATTCATCCTTCACACAGCCACTGGAAACAGAAATGTACTTCAATCCAACTGCAGGTGACTGGGAGATCAGGATTTTATGCACTGGTCCTCAAGGGAAAAGCAGTCTTCTCTCAGGCAAAACACTACCACTTTTGCCCACTGGCCGCCAAAATAGACCAAAACTGAAAATTCATTAGTGTTACTTTAACGGAAGCTTTGACAACATTATGGCTGCCTTACACATCTTACACACACCCATTACTTTACAATTGAATGCAGTAAAAATGAGGTTACAGTGTTTGAAAGCCCAACAGCACAAACAGAGGTACATCTTGTGTCGCTATCAGCACTTATTACTTATTCTCGGTTATCAGCTTCTGTTAGTGCTGAGAAACTGTAACATTCCACTTTACACTCTACATCTATATACTCTCTAGGGAAGTTTGTAATAAAGCCAAAAGAAACATGAGTGAACCACTGTTAATGCTTGTTACAGTTTTCCTAAAAAAAACAATGGAGTTAGACTGTACTGTTCTCTACCCCTGGATGAGAATGGAAAAAGAAACAGAACCTACAACAACGACCTCATTTTCTGTCCAGATTCTCTAAATTACCTCCCTAACATTTTTTCTCTTTCTTTTTTGCCCAGTTTTATTAATTAGTTATTCAGTCACATTCCCAGTGGGCTTTGTGTCTAACAAAAAAAAAGAAGAATGTTTGTTGTGAACACATCTAATGGCAGCGCAAGGACATCCAGTAGTCCTTAATCACAGTTTGGGAACCCAACTTTATTAAATTACTGTGGTCTTCTTACGCTAGGTGGGCATGGTCCAGGCAGTTCCCGTGGTGATAAAGTCAGAGTGTTCAGAGCTGAGAAATCTTACGCTGTCACACAGGGAAAGTGGTACTTTGAGTTTGAGGCTGTGACAGTAGGTGAGATGAGAGTGGGCTGGGCCAGGCCCAGTGTTCGTGCCGATACTGAACTTGGGGCTGACGAGTTGGCCTATGTCTTCAATGGCTTCAAGGTGGGATGTAGACCGAGTTTGATTCCTTTTGAAAATATTCAAACCCCTTTTAGATGCTAAACTTTTGAATCAATCTTGTTTTAGGCCCAGCGTTGGCATATTGGAAATGAGCCATTTGGCCGCCAGTGGCTGTCTGGTGATGTGGTGGGTTGTATGATTGACCTCACGGAAATGAACATCATGTTTACGCTCAATGGAAAAATGCTGATCAGTGACTCAGGCTCAGAAATGGCTTTTAAGGATATCGAGATAGGGGAAGGTAAGTATAAATTTAAAACAGAGAAAAATATTGGGACTAATGGACACTAACCACCATGAATCAAACATGCGTAGGTTTCATTCCGGTCTGCAGTTTGGGACTGTCACAGGTGGGAAGAATCAACCTGGGTCAGAATGTCAGTAGCCTCCGTTATTTTACCATCTGCGGCCTGCAGGAGGGATTCGAACCCTTTGCTATCAACATGAAGCGAGATATTACCATGTGGTTCAGTAAAAGCCTTCCTCAATTTATCACTCCTCCTACGGATCATCCACATATTGAGGTATTGCTGCAATGATATCTTGGATAATTTCTACAAATCGTTTTCCCACATCACAATAAATGGTATTTGTGCTTTTCCTCTAGGTATCACGAGTTGATGGAACAGTTGACACTCCACCTTGTCTCAAGGTGACACACAAGACATTTGGGTCTCAGAATGCCAACACAGACCTGCTGTTCTTCAGAGTCAGCATACCAATTGAGTTTCATGAGACCTTCAAAGTCCCAGCGGGGACAACTCTTCTGACCCGAGCTCTGACCATTCCCGAAGACCAGGTATTAGAGGTCGACCCAAACTCCGACTTTGAAATACTCAAGAAGTCAGCCACTCGCAAAGAACAGGAAGATGATAAGAAAGAACCCTCTGTGCCTAAAGAGACTTTGGCCATCAAAAATGGAGAAAACGAAAAAGATGCCTCCACGGAGAAAAGCAAGAAGAAAGGGTATGTGGTCTTTCAGAAGGTTGAGATAGAGATAAAAATGTAATAAGTACAGTATGACGCTGGGATATAAAAGAAAGGCAATAACAGTCAATTTTTTGAGACTAATGTCAGTATTTTATTAATTATAAAGGGAATATAATATACCTTCTGGCTCTTTAGTGAAATACATTTACTCTATACCAAACATCAGTGAGTTAATAATGGGGATAGGATCTCTGGACACAACTGGGCCCAAATTGACAGTTGTTTTGATCTTTTAGCCACTTTTATTTCCTTTTGGGGCATCTTTTTTTCTTAAACAAATCCCAGCATTTAACCAACCTATGTTGAGAATGGAAGAAGCCATTTGGATAAGAGGTGATTTTTTATGGACACAATTGAACAAGTCATCCTATCCTGAAATACTGAAGACTTTAGAAGCAACCAATCTGCCTTTTTATTTCAAAGAACATCTTAGTAGCTATGTTTCCGTCAACATTTATTTATGTAGCATTAAAAAGATCGATGTAATTGTCAGAAATGTAAATGTTTTCATGTTAGTTTGATGGGGTTTTCAGGGTTTCAGAGTTAATGCACTAAATGAGAGATGGAAGCACATCTGCAAATAACTTCTGATGTTCCAAAGTTTTTTTAATACTTGTTTATTATCGCTATGAGTGACGTCAAAATCTGCCGAACTTATGCTTTGCATTTCCTAATTTATTTTTTTGCAACATTTTAAAAGTTCACCCAAAATTACAATGACATTTGGATGGAAACCTAGCCAAATGGATATCAACTGCTCTACCGTCACTGACGTTTCCCTTTCAATTAAACATAAGAATTAAGCTAGCAGGTCATTCTGTGGCAGAGCTACAACACAATCACAAACAAATAATCTACCCCTATATAACTTTTAGTACATTTGGACAACTTAACAAGTTATCACATATCATATAACTTTTTTACCAACCTAGGGTTGACGCTGATTACCATTTTAAAAACCTAAGCAGCAAAATAGAAAAAGTAACTATAATTTTCATTTCCAGATTCCTTTTTAAGGCAAAAAAGGCTGCATTATTAACTCCAACCCCTGTCGTTCCCACTCTGCCTCGCTTGGTGGAGGATGTTGTGCCGGATGACAGGGATGACGTGGACATAATCCTGAACACCACCACTGTAAGTTAATTGGTTAAAATTATTTTATTGTCGCATCTATGATAAAAAAAAACAAATTTAAACTGCAAAATCTGCAATTAAATGGGCTTTTTATTTCCTTTTCAGTATTATTACTCAGTGCGAATATTTGCCGGACAGGAACCAGGGGGTGTGTGGGTAGGCTGGGTCACGCCAGACTATCACCAATATGATCTTCATTTTGACCTCAGCAAAGTTAGAAACGTAACAGTTACTGTTGGTGATGATAGAGGAAACATTCATGACAGGTGGGTTTTGTCTGCAGAAATAATTATTTTTCCCCCGAACAGTTGAAAGTATGCTCAAAAATCCTAATTATTTTCCGTTTGTCCGTGTCGTGCAGTATAAAACGCAGTAACTGCTACATGGTGTGGGGAGGAGAGTCTGGTAACTCCCAGCAGACCCGTGTCAGTCAGGAGGACTTTGTGATTGGCTGCCTCGTTGATTTAGACACAGGGCTCATGACTTTTACGGCGAACGGAAAAGAGATAAACACCTTTTACCAGGTTTGTGGGTTTCAGGCATGGTACCATGTAGTTTGTAAGAAACCCTGGTCATTTACAGCATCTTCTACTTTCAGGTGGAGCCAAACACAAAGCTTTTCCCGGCTGTCTTTGTCCAGCCTTCCAACCAGAATGTGATTCAGTTTGAACTCGGGAAGCTCAAGGTGAACTCCAAGAGCTACTTTGTTACCAAACCTCAATCCATACTATAGTTATTGTTAAGCGGTCAGAATCCTACCTGAAGGAGAGGCCTCTATTTTGTCTTAAGTTACTGTACATTCATGTCAGTTTTAAAACTAAACCCGACATCTGGGAGGATCTAACATCAAAGCAGATCTTTGGGGTCTTAAAATGACTTGACACAACCATACTGGTTCTATCAAATAGTTTCTTAGATGGAACTAAACTTATAACTGATAAAGAAAATGCAGGTGGGAAATTAAACACCAACATCAGTAATTTACTGATTAGGAAAAACGTAAAGAAAAGGGATTACTTAATAAAAAGGTAAAGCAGTACAGATATTGACTTAGTCTTTGTTTAAAAGTTAGTATTAAAGAGAATAAGACAGTGAGAGTGGTTAATACTATCATGGTTGGCTTATGTATGGGGGTTCTTTATGATGAGAAACATTTATGGCTGATTAAATGTAAAATGATCCGACTCCGATATACCAAAATGAAACCTCTATTTAAAAAGGTGCATGAAGTAGGGTTTTTACAAAACAGCCTAGGACTTTTAGTAAGCGTTGTAAAATAATAGAAGATAATAGAAGGCATATTATCTCTTAAACCTGTTTAGACTAACCGTTAAAATTGCCTGATGAATTAACTGAATAATCCACCAAAGGTTAGAAAGTTGCTTGTAACTTTTCCACAAAATGTTTTATCCCTTTCAACCGATTGGTCCTTTTTTCTCTTGCCAGAACATTATGCCCTTGTCAGCGGCCATGTTTCGGAGTGAACGCAAAAATACCGTTCCCCAATGCCCACCAAGATTGGATGTCCAGATGCTTACCCCAGTGATCTGGAGTCGTATGCCTAACAAATTCTTGGCTCCAGAGACAGGCCGTGTTAGCGAAAGACGTGGCTGGATGGTGGAATGTATGGAACCGCTCACAATGATGGCGCTTCACATTCCTGAAGAAAGCCGGTCAGACTGATTTCATTCTGCAAGATAGAGAGTCAAATGATTTCTTTCCAGTTCTTTCTTGTTAAAACAAACTATATGTTTGATTTAGGTGTATAGACATACTGGAACTGTCTGAACGAATGGACCTGCTGAAGTTCCACTATCACACCCTAAAGCTGTATGGCTCTGTGTGTGCTCTGGGTAACAACCGGGTGGCGCACGCACTATGCGGCCATGTGGATGAATCTCAGCTTTTCTATGCCATAGAGAGCACCTACCTGCCGGGACCAATGAGGAGCGGTTTCTATGACCTTCTCATCAGCATGCATCTAGAGTCTGCTAAGCGCAATCGCCTGGGAACAAACAAGGAATTTATAGTTCCGATGACAGATCACACACGCAGCATCACACTTTACAGTCTTAAGTCTCACGCCCTGCCAGGGGTCGGCCTAACTACTTGCCTCCGTCCAAAACTCCATTTCTCTTCCATTGGGTTTGTGGGGACGGATCCAGATATTTATACACTGAGTCCGACTATCCCCTTACAGGTGAAGTTAACTCTGTTAAAAATTTCAAGAAAGCACTCTGGAGGAAGGGATAAAATAAATTTGCTTGCATTTGCAGGTGTTAAAGACCAAGGCTCTAAACATGCTGATTGAAGCTGTCCAGGATGGAAGTCAAGCCATGAGAGACCCTGTGGGAGGTAGCGTTGAGTTTCACTTTGTTCCAATCCTGAAACTTATCAGTACTCTTCTCATAATGGGTGTGTTTGATGATGAGGATGTCACCCATATCCTGAAAATGATTGAGCCTACAGTCTTTCATACGGCAAAATCAGAGGAGCCTGTAGAGGACCCGTCAAATGCAAACAAAGTAGAGGAACCACCAAAGGTAGCAACGGTCAAAGAGGATGAACCACAATCTTTGGCAGAAGAGGAAGAAGAGTTTGAAGATTATGGTTATGAAGATGAGGAAGAAATGGAGGAAGAGGAAGAGTTGGAGGAGACAGAGTTAGATGTGCCACAAGAGGAAGCAGTGGAGGAAATAGATTTCACAAATGGTGAGAAAGGAGCTGAGGAAACGGAGAAAGGGACGAAACCTGTAGAAACTTGTGGTGAGGCTAAAGAAGAGCACCTAGAGCAAGGACTTTTTCAGATGAAACTTCCAGAGTCTGTTAAACTGCAGGTATGACTAGTCTTTGGGGTTTTCTACAACATTGTTCAAAACAAAAAAAAAACCTGCCATCAAATATGTCAGTAAGCCCTTTTCCTTTTGTTGTCTAGATGTGCACCCTGTTGCAGTATTTCTGTGATTGTGAGTTACGCCACAGAGTGGAGGCCATTGCTGCCTTCTCAGACAAGTTTGTCTCCCGGATACAGTCCAACCAGAGGCAGCGCTACAATGAGCTCATGATGGCCTTCACCATGACAGCTGCTGAGACTGCAAGAAAAACCCGTGAATTTCGATCTCCACCACAGGAGCAAGTAAGAAATCCTTACATGAAACTACAACTGCAATTTTCATCCTGTTCCAACAGAGAAACAAATAGAGAAAGTACCTTTCTCTCAGTTTAGACTGGAAACCAGGAACCTAAGCTGTATGAAAAAATACTTAATTTTATTTATTTTATTTGGTTTATTTTTTCATTTTTCAACATTTAATCTGACTGAACTGTTATTTGTAGTGTATTGGATATACAAAAAAATGTATACCTTTCTTATTTGGATGTTTTCATAAATTTCTTTAGTGTTTAGGAGAATTGTATTTTAGACTATATGAACTGGTTGAATTGTTTTCGTAACCTTGTGCAACCTCTTCAAAGGTATCTTTAGTTTTGGCTCATTCCCCGTGACAGAACTAGTTTGACCAAGTCAGGTTTGGTCACACACACCTTTTCACAAATGCTCTATGGATGAGATCACATCCTTGTTGATGGCTTAAAGTGTCGGTGCCATCCTTTCTCACAATGCTATTTCTTTTAGTATAGAAACATGCTGTTTCTTTTAAAATGCCTGACCCACATGCACAAATACTGTCTGGGAACCAGAAGAAAAACTTTTTTATTTTGACAGTGTCGAGGATCTTACTTGATAAAATATTGCACAGAAAAGGTGAAAGGATCTGACATTACAAACATGAACACAAGAGGAAACTTGAGGAGACTCAAAGGGCAATGAGTTGTAACACTCAAGCAAGAATGGCAGGCAGTTGATCCTCACCTCCCAGATCTGAAGCCCCACTCACACTGCGCCCTCTCGTGGAAATCTAAGACCCAGGCGAAAAACCAACGACACAATGCGAACGCCCCAGATTCCTGACATAAAGAAGCCTCAGAATTTGTAGAAAGTATTGAATAAAATTATTTCCACATTCTAAATTAGGCTGAAACAAAATGTATTTTGTTAATTTAATCACAGCCTTAAATTTAATTTCATCTAACATTACAGGGAAAGGGAAACACGGTTGTCTTATGATATTGTGTAAGGAAACATTTAGTTCTCATTAAACAAAATTTTTTTACATGTTACAAATCTCTTTTCTTGCTCATGCACTATTGTGAAGGTCAACATGCTAATGAACTTTAAAAACTGCCTTGACGACGACGGGTGTCCTGTTCCAGATGAAGTCCGGGAATCATTACTGACTTTTCATAACGTTCTGCTGGCCCACTGTGGTCAGTTTTCATCCACAATACTCACCTTTCAATATAAATTATTTAATATTTGCTCTTTAAATGACAGACACATAACATTTTCAAGGCTGTATCTTTTGACCACATTTATAGGCGTTCATATTGAAGAGGAAGAACAGGAAGAGGAAGTGGATAATTCTCTCAGTGGACGACTGTTTCGTTTACTGGAAAAGGTGAAAAAGTTTCGGCATAAAAAACAAGAGGTGGAGCTTGAGCCTCAGGAAGATAAGAAACCAAGTGAGCTAAGCTACGTCACTTGATGTTACAACACACACTCTCTCTCTCTTGCAGATATGGCTGCTCATACTAAATTATTCAGATTTTGTCTGTGTCTGTTATTATTTTTGTGTGATTCTTTCCCTTTCTTGATTCTACTAGCCACATTACAGGAACTTATTTCCCACACCATGATCCATTGGGCCCAGGAGTCCTTCATACAAAACCCAGAGTTAGTGCGTATGATGTTCAGCCTCCTTCACAGGCAGTATGACGGACTCGGTGAACTCATGCGAGCACTTCCAAAGGCTTACACCATCAATAAAGTGTCGATACAAGACACCATGGATCTGCTGGAGTGTCTTGGTCAGATACGCTCTTTGCTAATTGTGCAGATGGGCCCAGAAGAGGAGAGACTCATAATTCAAAGCATTGGGTATATGGAGAAAACACTCAAATGTGGTTTTGCCTAAGTTAAAACTGCGGGTGACAAACATTACTCCTATTTTACTTTCCTTAGGAACATCATGAGTAACAGAGTTTTTTATCAGCACCCCAACTTGATGCGAGCTTTGGGGATGCATGAGACTGTCATGGAGGTTATGGTTAATGTGCTGGGAGGTGGTGACTCAAAGGTATTTTTATTCATTGTTTTTGTTTAGACTAAATACAGATGGATTTTGTGGTCTGAAAAAAAAGAGACTAACTAACCTCAAACTGTCCTGAACAAAACTGGTTTGTGCTTATTACAGGAAATCCGTTTCCCCCGAGTGGTAACCAACTGTTGTCGTTTCCTCTGCTATTTTTGCCGCATCAGTCGCCAGAATCAACGTTCCATGTTCGATCATCTCAGCTACCTTCTACAGAACAGTGGCATTGGCCTTGGTGACTGTCTCTGTTGACTCTTAGAGTTTTTATTGCTGAGAGCTTAGCTGGACATAGTGTTTTCTTTTTGTTCAGGGATGCGTGGCTCAACCCCACTGGATGTGGCTGCAGCATCTTGCATTGACAATAATGAGCTGGCACTGGCTCTTCAGGAGCAGGATTTAGAAATGGTAAAATATTGTGATACGTAAGATAAAAGCTTCACTTTTCCAATATATATCTATCAATGCTAATATCTTTGTAGGTGGTGAAATACTTGGCAGGGTGTGGGCTTCAGAGCTGCCCCATGCTGCTGGCTAAAGGCTACCCAGACATAGGCTGGAATCCATGTGGTGGAGAGAAATACCTTGACTTCCTTCGTTTTGCTGTTTTTGTAAATGGTAAACAACAAATATTTAAATTTAGGGTATAGTTCGAATAACTTCTAATTTGATTTTCTCTTTCGTGTAGGAGAAAGCGTGGAAGAGAACGCCAACGTTGTTGTGCGTCTTCTCATTCGAAGACCTGAGTGCTTTGGTCCGGCTCTGAGAGGCGAGGGTGGTAATGGTCTGCTGGCTGCTGTGGAGGAAGCCATCAAAATATCAGAGGACCCGGCGAGAGATGGTCCCAGCATTAAAAAAGATAGACGGTTTCCCATGTAAGAGGTCTCAGTGTTGATTTACAAAGAACCTTGTTATAGTTCTAACCACCTAAAAACAAGTTATTTTTGGTCTTTTGGAGTATGTTCATGCCTTTACGCCCACACTAAAAAGCTGGCAAAGTATATAGATACCCAAAATAGTGGAACGTTGTACCAACGACTATTCTAAACTATCAAATTATTCAAAGGATTGCATAAACCTTTAGGTGTAGCTTAAGGATTTACAAAAGTGTTTTTCTCTGGAAGGTTTGGAGGAGAGGAGCAGCAGGAAGAGAACAGGGTACACCTGGGAAATGCCATCATGTCCTTCTACTCTGCCCTCATTGACCTCCTGGGTCGTTGTGCTCCAGAGATGCATGTAAGATGGGCAGAATCACAGCATCCTTGCTAGGTTTATGTAAAACATTGAATGTAGTCATAAACAAATGTTCTTTACAGCTGATCCAAGCTGGCAAGGGTGAAGCTCTTAGGATCAGGGCCATTCTGAGGTCTCTGGTTCCAATCGAGGATCTTGTGGGAGTCATTAGTCTTCCAGTTCAGATTCCTGCTTTGGGAAAAGGTAAGATATTCTTTAATCTACTTCTCTGTTTTAATCTTTTTATCCCCCAACGTATCATACAGACCTCTGGTCTAATTTGTACATACTTAATCCTACTTTGTTCTTAGACAACAGCATCATAGAGCCGAAGATGTCCGCTAGTTTTGTGCCAGACCACAAGGCTCCCATGGTTTTGTTCCTAGATAGAGTTTATGGTATTGACAACCAGGATTTCCTGCTCCATGTGCTGGAGGTGGGCTTTTTACCTGACATGAGAGCTGCTGCCTCTCTGGATACAGTGAGTTAAAAAAATATCTTTAATAATACTTCAGTACTCATTTAACACAGATGTAGCTAAAAACTAGGATTTATTTCCAACAGGCTGCCTTCAGCACCACTGAGATGGCTCTTGCCCTGAACCGCTATCTGTGCACAGCTGTGCTGCCACTCATCACCAAGTGTGCCCCGCTGTTTGCCGGAAGTGACCACCGGGCCATAATGATAGACTCCATGTTGCACACAATCTACAGACTGTCTCGTGGGCGAGCCTTCACAAAAGCACAAAGAGATATTTTAGAGGAGTGCCTGATGGCTTTGTGCAAGTGAGCTAAAACATGAACAAACACATATAATAGTACATTACATTTGATATTGTGAGGTTTGTAGCTGAAGAAGGTTTTGTTTCTTACAGAAATCTCCGTCCAGCCATGCTTCAGCACCTGCTGCGACGCCTGGTGTTTGATGTGCCCATTCTAAATGAATACGCCAAAAGACCGCTGAAGGTCAGAAGACGACATATTTCAAGCAAAAAAAAATAAATCAGTTGTTTCGTTTAATCAGCTGTTCTTTTGTTGTGAAGTCTCACTTTTACTGTTTCGCACCCTGCAGTTGCTGACCAGCCACTACGAGCGTTGCTGGAAATACTACTGCCTTCCAAACGGTTGGGCTAACTTTGGAGTTGCCTCAGAAGAAGAGCTTCATTTGACTCGGAAACTTTTCTGGGGGATTTTTGAATCATTGGCCCACAAGGTGCGCCTTCTGAAACATTATGGAGCTGCCATTATACATACCACTTGAACTTTTAATTATTTATCAAATACAACCACAAATGTCAAAGCATTTCAGTAGAATATAGGTTTGTGAAGATGCAAGAATTTTCTATAGAAATAAAAATCTAATCCTTATAAAACCATTGCAACATACCCCAAGTCTTTTGGGGTATAGTGTAAGGTTTCTACCTGTTTTTCACAGTCAGATGTAAATATTTATCAATTCATTTTTGCAATACAGTTACAGTAAATCTCAGCCAGATAATGAATCCTGCCTGTGAGCATAATTTTGTTCAGGTGGGACGACACAACCTTAGTTGCATTTACATCTGGAGTTTCACTGGTTATTGTAAACATGAGCAAACTTTAACCTAAACTATTTCATTCTAGCTGTAACTGTTGTTCTGCATGAATGTAAACCTCTGTGGCAGTGTCAAACAGGTTTTCTTGAAGAGTTATCTTCTTACTCCAGGCAGCTTTGTCACAGTGGGTGTTCTGTGTTGATTTTGAAGTGCAGGGTTATGTTTTTTCCCAAAGCTGGAAACAAGGCTCTACAGCTTTCAGGGTTAATGGTAATACATTTCAAACATTTTAAGGTTTTAGCACGGAAAAAGCGATTCCTTAAGTTTAAATTTGAATCCGATATGTGGAGAACGCAAAACATTAGGGTGATGGCAAAGAAACCTTCCAATCTCTGATATTTAAAGCTCACTACCAAATATAAATGTGTAAAAGAATCAGAATAAATATAAAAAGCTGATCTACACTTTAATTCCAATGAACAGTTCGCTTTTGACTTAGAAGAGTTTATCATATTTTTAACATATCATCTTTTATCATAATGGATATAAAAACAGATATTTTTTCTAGTATTTCATACCATGTTTCTTTAGGAATTCCTTTTAAATTTACTATTATAACATGTAAAATAAATATAAAATCTTAAACTGCTAGGTGTATGAATAGTTTTGGGCTTCTCTGAAAATAGTTTTTACATCTACTGTGCTATATCTGTTTGTATACCAGCTAAAAGCGCAACAAAGTGCATAAACATCAACGGATCTGATATGAGAAGAACTGCAGCGTATGATATGCATCTGCTAGTATTGAACATGCTGTAACAATTCCAGAAATTCGATGCTGAAATCTTCAAGATCTCCATGCCCTGCCTCTGCGCCATCGCAGGAGCCATTCCTCCAGATTATGTGGATGCCAGCTACTCCTCCAAAACAGAGAAGAAAGCATCAGTGGATGCAGAGGGAAACTTTGATCCAAAACCAGTCGAGACCACAAAGTAAATATTTTCTGACTCTTTTTCATTTTGTTTCTGTTTTATCAGGATAACTAAAATATCTCTGCTTTGCTATCCCCAACAATAGCACCATTATTCCTGAAAGACTGGATCCCTTTATCAACAGATATGCTGAATACACTCATGATAAATGGGCCTTTGAAAAGGCAAGAGATCTTTCTAAATTCTGGAACAGTATCCATTATATCCATCATACTAATCATGGACTTACACGAAATCAACTGTTGAAAACTATAAATGATGCGGATTTTCCCTTTTTTCTTGCAGATTCAAAATAACTGGTCATACGGAGAGGTGCTGGATGAGAATGCGAAGACCCATCCCATGCTCAGACCATACAAAACCTTCTCAGAGAAAGTAAGCTGTCCTTCAAGGCTTGTTCCCTATTTTCAGAAACTGTTCATTCTCTGGTTCGTTTGATGATTATTTATGTTTTTAAAGGACAAAGAGATCTACCGCTGGCCAATTAAGGAGTCAATAAAAGCCATGCTGGCATGGGAATGGAACGTAGAGAAAGCTAGAGAGGAAGAGGGATCAGAGAAGAAAAAGGCAGCTTCTAGAAAGATTTCTCAGACTGCTCAGGTTGGGAGCTCTTCCTTGAAACTTTCTGTTCTACTGTTATGTATATGCTATACAAGATGATTTTTCTGTTAAAGGCGACGTATGACCCCAGCCATGGCTATAGCCCACAGCCCATCGACATCTCACACATGGCTCTTTCAAGAGATCTACAGGTATGGCAATAAAGGTTTAGTGATGCTAACTTGAAAACAATACTTACAGACTGCATTTGCGTCCAGTCAATGGCAGAGCAACTGGCTGAAAATTACCACAACACCTGGGGACGCAAGAAGAAGTTAGAGCTCCAAGCAAAAGGTCAAACATTTTTGTCTGTATTCAATTTTAATACTTATAGATGAAGCTTTCACTCTTATTTTTCTGGTTGGTGTATTAATTGTATAGGAGGCGGGACACATCCTCTGCTGGTGCCTTACGACACTCTAACAGCCAAGGAAAAAGCAAGAGACAGAGAAAAGGCTTACGAGTTGCTCAAGTTCCTGCAGCTTAATGGATATGCTGTTACAAGGTAAAACATCTAGGGATGTTATTTTAAAGGAGCTGGGAATTACAGTTTTGGCACATTCCCATTTCACAGTCTTTGATATAATTGTTTGGTGCTCATAGCTCTATTCGTGTCTCCTTATTCCAAGGCTGAAATTTTATCAGGCATTGATAATATAGAATTTAATCAAGTCGAATACCTTTAAATTTACAAAATGTTGAAAAGAGCATCAACATCATAATTAAAAAAATAATAATCTTAAAGCTTTTTTAAATTTTAATCTCTGAAAATTCTAACCTTTAGTTTGTCCACAATCTATTTTTGGGTTTTACTATTTCGTAGCCCCACCGTTATTCCAGGTCCTGCAGGAAAGATTTTTTACAGCTTCATATTTCTTTTTTGCCCCAACTCCAGAACCATGCATGTCATGTAAATTGACCACTCTAAATTGCCCTTAGGTCTTAAATTGTGGGTACAAGGTTGTCTGTCCTGTTGCTTTTGTGTTGCCTACTGATAAAGTAATAACCCAGCCTCACGTGGCTACTAGACGGTGGAAAGGAGTTAAATCTCCCATGATCCAGCACGGATTAACCTTGATTGGTGGATGGTTGGATGGATGGATGACTGTTTTGGTATTCTGCCATACATTTTAATTTAGTTAAGGCAGAGGGACTACTGACTAAGAAGAGTAAGTGCCTGCTTTTTTAATCATGTGCTTATTTACCAACTAAATTGTACCTGTGGGTCTCCTGTTTTGACTGAAACTCTCAACTGAAAGCCATTCAGGAAGTGAGAACTAGGTCTATTAAGGATCCATTTTCTAAGCAAGTGTTTCTGACCACTCCTCTCAGGCCTTGGTTTCTATCTGCCTCCCAGGGTGTGGTCTTAGCCGTATCATTCAATCACACAGAACAGCTGCATGGGCTTC
Organism: Orestias chungarensis; assembly: GCA_032876305.1. NCBI lineage: Eukaryota > Metazoa > Chordata > Actinopteri > Cyprinodontiformes > Cyprinodontidae > Orestias > Orestias chungarensis. The sequence goes on along the minus strand of JAVLVB010000780.1, from coordinate 1,137,296 downwards.
TGAATAACAAAATACGGGAATACACTGAAGCGTCAGTTAAGTGTCAGCCTTTGTGTTCAGCGTTTCTCGTGTGAAGACATTCTTGGGTAAAGACGAACGTGTCTACCGAAGCGTGTCCACCGAACAGGGCCACGGATAGGGGTCTACCTTCACTATTTCGCAATGTGTCACCACCCTATCTCTGTTATTTCTGGCACCCGCAGGCGGTTCAACTTTCACAAACAGGAAACGTAACCGAGAAATCTCCGGTCACTACACCACACATCAGCACCCAAAACCAATAAATTCTCTGTAGGTCTATGGAACTGTCAGTCAGCATTGAACAACGCAGACTTCATTTCTGCCTATGTAAACCATCTCTCACTGGACATCCTTGCCCTCACAGAAACTTGGATCAAACCAGAAAACAGCACCACACAGACTGCACTCTCCAACAACAACAAATTCTCTCACACACCACAGCCTGGCAAAAGAGGAGGTGGTACGGGGCTACTGATTTCCAACAAATGGAAATATACCCATTTCAGATAAGGAGCCTCGTACAACTCCTTTGAATACCATGAAAGCACCTGTATGTCGTTGTTGTAAATCATCCTCCAGGTCAATTGGGTGACTTCCTAGAAGATCTAGACTCCCTGCTCTCCTCCATTCCTGAGCATGTCTGTCCTCTGCTTGTCCTTGGTGATATGAACATTCACTTTGACATTCAAGATGCCACAGATTTCTTCTCGCTAACTCACACGTTTGATCTCCAGTGGGTAAGCAGCCCCCCAACTCGCAGGGCCGGTAAAGTACTTGATCTTGTTTTAAGCAGACACTGCATGACCAACTCACTTAAAGTTACTCGTCTACCTCTCAGACCACTACTTTATTCAGCTTGATGCTTGTCTCCATCACCTACCCACTGCACACACACCCACTGTCTCCTTTCGACGCAATCTCCGCAACTTGTCTCCTGCCCACTTCTCTGCAGTTGTAACCTCTGCTCTTCCACCCCATAGCACTTTCTCATCTCCGGAGGTAAATGATGCCACAGAGTCCCTCTGCTCAACACTGAGTTCCTGCTTAAACTGCTTGTGCCCACTGATCACCAAACCTGCAAGACCCATGCAGTCACACTCATGGCTGACTGACTCCCTTAGATCGATGCACACAAACCTCAGAGCTGCGGAGAGAAGATGGCACAAATCAAAGGACCCATCTGATCTTTCACACTTCCAAAGGCTGCTCTCATCCTTCTCCTCAAGCGTCACCACTGCAAAGAAGGAGTTCTATCAGGACAAGATCCACAGCTCTACCGACATCCGGAAGTAGACTCCTTTGCCAACTTCTTCAACGACAAAGTGGCACCGATCAGCAGTCAGTTCTCAGACCCATCTGCTTCCTTTTCTTCATTTACCCCTCTCACCGAGGAGGAGGTATCAAAGCTTCTCACAAGCAGCCGCCCTACATCTTGGCCACTGGATCCTATTCCCACCACACTCCTGCAAGCCATCTATTAAAATCAAACAAATCAATTTGAAAAAGTTTCTAATCTAAGGAACCCAAGCAGATTGCATCGAGTCATTGACTTGCAGTTTCACTCCTCTGGAATCAGCAGACCAAAACAATGGCTTGTGTTGTCGTTGACTTTACAGCTATCCCTCATACTGAGGATCCATGTAGCGACAGGGGAGTGGAAAAACTCCCCTTTAACAGGAAGAAACCTCCAGCAGAACCAGGCTCAGTACAAGCAGCCATCTGCCACGACTGACTGTGGGTTTGAAAAGACAGAAAGCTAAATTAGAAGCACAGGATACTGAAATAATAGAGTTTATAGCAGCAGTTGTAGAGTGTCACTGGAAGCATCTCAGCCCATGTTCTCATCCAAGAAGCTGTCTCAGCTAACAGAACGCCAGCCCAGGTGTGGTTACTATGGAGAGAAGAACACTAAGAGAAAACAAAAGGTTAACAAGG
>JAVLVB010000780.1:1096239-1124827 GCA_032876305.1 Orestias chungarensis | reverse complement strand
TATATATATATATATATATATATATATATATATATATATATATATATATATATATATATATATATATACCTATTCAGACTAGGAAGTTCTTTTTATATGCGACCCTTGTATCAATTTGTCCAACTTGGAGGAATCCAGAAAGAGCAGCTAACAGAAGAAATGAACTGTCAATAAAAAACAAAGCAGGAGTTTGAGGCGAGGAGATAATAAACCACAAACAGATGTTATATTTCTTAACTGCTTGCAGCAAACAGATTAACCTGGAAATGTTTTGTAATCCTAACCCCCTCTGATATGTTAACTTTTAACAAAGATATTTAGTATGCGCATTCACAAAATGCTTAACGGTTTCTCATCTGAGTGGAATATATTTAGTGCATGCCACAAATGTAATCAAATTTGTTTCAAGAAGACCTGTTCGTTTCAGCCTACCCTCTGCCCACTTTTCACCTCTAATTTTCTCTTTGCCCTCAGTTGTAGCTCAGAGAAAATAATGTTCTGATTGAAATGTGAAATTCATGTTCAAATGTAGTACTTCAGCATTTCACGATGGTTACATCTTTGCAAGAATCATAAATTATATCAACAAGGTTTTTCTTCTGTTGTTTATACTTCTTTCATGATCTGCTGCGCTTTGTTATAGTAATCCCACCACTTGAACATGTCAAGTTTTGCTGTATTACAACCACAAACTAATAGGAATTTCATTGGGATATTTGGTAAAAGACAAACATGAGTTCTATATAATAGTACATTTAAAAGGGATTTGTACATTTGTATTCACTCCCCTTTAGTCGGATACCACCTAAGCAAATCCAGTGCAAGCACTTGCCTTCAGAGGATACCAATGAACTCCATTTTGTGCAAACAACACCATGGACAACAACGAAAATACCAAATACATCTGGAATAAAGCTGTGGTGAAGAGACACATTATAACTTAATAGAGTGATCCACAACTCAGGAGTGAGAATCTGTTCTAGGGCAATGGTTAGTTTACATATTCAGGAGATAGGTGCAAAAGCAAGGACTGAAGAAAAAACCTTTTAAGTACCAAGGTTTTGTTTGCCACCAGCCATACAAGGTGTAAAGGGGCTTTAAGGTCAAAAATTAACTTTTTGGTCTTGAATTCAAAAGGATGTTTTATGAATTTAAACTAATACTCCCTATCAACCTGAACTCACCTAACCTGGCCGCTTCCCTCCTTGCAATGTAGCTAGATTCTCATCTACCTTCAGTGTTAAATCGAGGATTTCTTCCATCGTTTTAGATATCTCAGGATAAACTTCATCAGAGACCAGAAAGAGGAGTTATGAAAATAAATTTCTACGCTGTCTTAGAATTAGACTGTCTGTGGTTGCAGTCTGGCAAAGATAGTGAAGGAAATCACCCAAAGCCATTTAGGATGCATCGGCGAAGTTTCCAAATACAGGCCATTTGGCTCATCACTCCACTCTTTGCAGTAGGGGATGGCTGTTTATAGTGCACGCAATTTTTGTTAAGTTTGAGTAGACTGGTATTTTAAATGTGCCATGGCCAAATGTTAATTCCTGTGAAATCATCCAATCCAGTCATTTACAATTTAAACAAATTCCAAGCCTGCAACAAGTGTTCTATATTTAACTAGGCTTGAACACACTTTATTCATTTTAAGACATGGTGGTGTTAGCATTATGCTGGTGGAATGTCTTACTTTAGCAGGGAGAGGATGCTAGAAAAAGTTTATGGAAACCATTATTTAGCTGGATATATCTGAAAGCTTTTAGAGGTAGCAGAAGAAAAATAAAAAACTCAAATGACAAATAATTTCAAGCCAATCATACATACATCTTAACTGATCCTAGTAATAATAATGTGCATCACATTCTGTCAAATTCTGATAATTTAAAGACTTTTTATTTAAAGGAAACTCAGCAGACTCCATCAACTCATTTACTTGTAGTGTTCACTCCTCCAGGACCAGAATGCAGAAGATGATGACTTATTGTGTCCCTGAGGTTACAGGCGTCCTTTATACCTAACATGTATGTAGTGACAGTGGAGAGGAAAAACTCCGCTCTAACAGAACCTGGTTCAGTACAAGCAGCCATCTGCCAAGTCAGACCGGTGGTTTGAGAAGACAGAAAACGTACAAAGATGCAGAGAAACTGATTTAATGTACTGTCTTTTAAACTAAAGTAAAGAGTTAATGAGAAGATGGTTAATAGTTGAAATTCATGGAACTAAGACAGATTGAATAGTACAAATAAACCTTGTTTAAATATGGTAGAAACTCTTAACAAAGTACTCACACAGGAGGATTAACAGATAAACTTATTATTTAGCCTGGGACATTTTAAGGCCCATAGCTTATTTTTATTCTCTTTATAACTATGCACTGTTTTATGTTGGTCTATTACACAGAATCTCATTAAATGACAGTAGTTAAGGTGACTCAGGGGAAGTGAATACTTTGCAAATCACTGTACCTTTATAGTATTACTAAGTTACGGATATGATCAGATGTTCTTTTTAAGTCTTGATGAATGCTCTGCAGGTTTAAACCTTCACACCCAAGTATATTTTGTGATTCAAGTTAAGCTAAATAAGAACTTACTGCTACTTTGTGCATTGTAGCATATTGTAATTATCACTAATAAGAGCACATGTTAAAAATGTTGCACCTGTAAATGTTATGGAATATTGTGACGGCTTCTGATTTGTTGACGTTCCTGTCCGCAGGGCGGAGGCTCAGACACTGAGCGCACCAAGAAGCAGAAACGTGGAGACCGCTACTCCGTTCAAACCTCACTCATTGTTGCTGCCTTGAAGAAGATGCTGCCCATTGGGCTGAACATGTGCTCTCCTGCTGATCAGGAGCTCATCAACCTGGCCAAAATCCGCTACTCTTTAGTAATGCTTCTTTGTTTTTCATTTTAAAGGTTTATTCATTGGGATATTTGTTAGCTTTTAATTTTTCTTTACTTTGCAGAGAGACACGGATGAGGAAGTCAGAGAGTTTCTGCAGAACAACCTCCATCTTCAGGGGAAGGTCTAATATCTGAACTATTAATACAACCTGATCAAAGTCTTCAGATGAACTTTGACATGTTGGTCAAGATTAGAAATAAGCAGACAAATCACATCTCAAATGTGCATGTCCCTTTTTTGTGAAAAGGTGGACAACCCCTCAATGCGCTGGCAGATGGCCCTATACAAAGAGATGGCAGGAAAGGCTGAAGATGCCGACGCGCCAGTGAAAGTCGTAAAGCGGGTTCAGGAGGTGTCTGCTGTCCTCTATCATCTTGAAGTGGTGAGCAGTGAGAACCGGTGGCTGGTGTTCAACATCTCTTTAAACCATAGTATTCAACTCACTAGATCGGTACAGCGTCAGCATCTCTGTGATTTCATCCATGCATGCACGTAGCTAACATTTGTGATAGAACATGGAGACCAAACACTATACTTAGTCATCTTATTTTATATAATATAGTTGGTTGAGGAGGATAAATACCTCAGTGTTTACCTGAAAAGCGGGGACACAGTAGACTGTACTTCCTCTTGAGGAAGCTTGTGTTCTTCAGTGTCTGAAGAAAAATGCTGCAAATGACCATTCGTCTGTGAGGAAGACTGCGATCTCTTCTGCCATCATTTATTGGGGTAGTAGCATCAGAAACAGGGACTTACACCAGATAAAATGGATTGTGGGGACTGTTGTTAAACCTCTGGACATGGTAGTGCAAGGAAGGATTCTTCATAAAATCAAGAATATTATGGACAATCTGGATCCTCCTTGTCACGAGACAATTTATAAAACAACATCCTAAACTTTGAACACAAAGTCTGTTCATGTGTTAGAATGGCCCAGTCAAATTCCAGAACTAAATCCAACCAAGAACCTGTGCCAAAACATGTAGAGAAAAAGACACAAAAAATGGCCAGAATTTCTGTTTCTAGATGTGCAAACTCTGACTTACACCAAAAAATTGTCATTTGCTGTTTAATACAGATATGTGCGTGGTCATTTTACAAAATGTGTATGATTCCATATGATATGAATGTGATATAAAGGGAGTGAAGGAACATCAGTCAGAAGAATAAACACCAGATTTATTGTGATTCTCAAGACGGAGCATCCGTTTAAATCCAAGAAGATGGTGTGGCACAAACTGCTGTCCAAGCAGAGACGCAGGGCCGTCGTGGCCTGCTTCAGAATGACCCCACTTTACAACATTGCGAGGTAAGAGTGCTAAACATAAAGTAGATATTAACTGAGTGGCATTCAACGCTTATGATTGCTTACACATATATTCTGTTCCTTCCAGGCATAGAGCTTCAAACATGTTTCTTGAGGGATACAAGCGCAACTGGATTCTAACTGAGGGTTGCTCATTCGAGGACAGGATGATAGATGATTTATCCGTAAGAAACATTTGCTTTGTCCAGATCCCCATTTTTCTTGGCTTATGCTGATTTTTTTAAACCTTTTTTTTTTTTACTGTTACTGGCAGAAAGCAATGGAGCAGGAGGAAGCAGAGGAAGAAGAGGAAAGGGAAACAAAGCCGGATCCCCTTCATCAACTTATTCTTCACTTTAGTCGAACAGCCCTGACAGAGAAGAGGTCAGTCAGGTCCAATTAGAGCTACAGTAGTACAAGTGAAAAGCCAAGGATGTCCTGTCATGGCTGAACACCATCTTCTCTTCTTGAATTACAGTAAACTTGACACAGATCATCTCTATATGGCATATGCGGACATTATGGCCAAGGTTCGTTAGCTCCGGAGTGTATAAGTTGGCATCTTGTTTATTGAAATTGCTAATCGTATTTGTCTCTCTGCCTTCATTGTAGAGCTGCCATATTGGTGAGGATGAAGAAATAGGAGAGGAAATGATGGAAGAGTCGGAAGATGAGATGTCCTTTGAGGTGCGACAGTCAGAACTGGTAATGGGCGAGCGGGGGCTAGGGACCAGGAACACGGCGGAGCGGTAGCTTTCGATGCATCGAGTGAACTCATCATTGGAGCATTTCAGTCACAACCACATTTCTCCCTCTCTTTCTTTCTTCCTTTCCTGTCTTGTTATGTTTATGTGCTTTTTATTAGCTCTGCTTCATTCCTAACCAGCTTACTAACAATCACAAAGCTCCAATCCAGATGTCAAGTTGCTATTTTTTTCTAGTATCTAAGTTTGAAACATAAACATTGTTTTGTTTTGTTTTTTTCATTCTAAAGCAGCATTTTGTTGGGTTTAATGTTGCATTATTTAAAAAAAAAACTTTAAAAAAAACTCTTGCTTAAACCTAGATTGAATCTAAACACAGTGTTGAGAAAAAAGTGTTTTCCCATTTACAGATTCCCTCAGTTTTAACTCATTTTTTTCTAGTAAATGTTTCAGATCACCTAAAACATTGTTACATGGGATGAAAGCGTCCTGATTGGATACAAAATGTAGTTTTTAATGATGGGTTTCCCTACCTTTCATATTTATTTATTTATTCCCTTTCATGTTTAAAAGTTTGGCTTCTTTTTGGGGGATGATTGCTAAGCATGAGAGTTGTCCTAGATATGAGGTGCTTTGACTGTATTGTTTTGTATTTCCTTTGTTTTCGGTCTTTTCAAAAACGTAGGGGAGAAGAACCTTTTGCCCTTTCTGCCTATGGGACAATGCATTCTGCTTTAGCCAGTGTATTTTTACACATATTTTAACAGAAAATGCATAAATTCAGCAATTATGTCCATACATATATTGGAATGAGACTTAAAACACATTCATAGAACAGTGACCGAAGATGTCACATGGATTTTCTCTTCAGCTGTGCAAATGACATTTCACAGCTAGTTGACGTTTTACCAAGGTCGCTTCAATTAATTTAATCCCTAAACAAAGTAAATCTGTATTTTAAAAGTATTTTTGTATTCAAACACATGTCTAATCAACAGATTTTTAGATGATCTGTAACATTTAATGTAGCAATAACTGTAATAAGAGACCAAACCTGTAAGGGGGTAAAAAATGTTTATATTCTTATTATTCTTAAAATATTCATTAATTTGGAATAGAAAAGAACAGAACACAATACAATAAAATACAATACAATACAATACAATACCATACAATAGAACAGAACAGAACACTATTCATTGCCCTTGGGTAGAGACATTAAGGTTTACCAGCAGCAAAGTGAGATAGAGTCAGACTAATTGAATATTCCCGATTCACACAAAGGTAAAAAGATAAAGTAACAATAGTATCTTTTCTGGTAAAGAATACGACTTGCAAGAGCGCTTCAGCTTAACTTTATTTGCTTTAGCTTCATTTTTGGCTTTACAAGCCAGTCTGTACAAATATCAGTCTAGTGAGCTTTATCTGTTTCCCACGGCGGATTTTTGTGCTTTGTCAAAATATATGCTTACGCAAATTAATTGTTCTTGAATCCAAAAATTTGCTTTTTTGCTTTGGAAAATGCTTCTAAATACTTACAATAAACTGGGGGGTCGGACATACTACAAGTCAGAAAGATTTTAAGCCTATTGGATTTTCATAAATACCTTAAGATGTTTTTTCTAAAAGCTCATTGGCAATGTCATTCATCCCAGTTTATTATGCTGTCTGTTTTCTTTCTGTTGTGTTTGAGTGTCCAAATAATCCTCGGAGCTAAATTGTCACCCACTGCAAACATGAGGTGAAGGATGAGACGAGGTGCAGCCTAATAACCCCTTCTGATGATTTAAAACCAAGGAAACTGTGTTCCCTTGTTCAGATCGGAGCTGTATCTGCAATTGGGGCTGGCCCAGATTATTGTGTTAAAATAACAGCTTGGCCTAAAGGCGATACTGCTGGATTTTAGTTTTAATGATCTCAAGCTGAGTGAAGAAACAATAAGACTGCAGATGCAACCAACCAAAATTATTTTCATGGCCACTACCTTGAGTCTAAAACAGAACGGATAAGATTTGTTTTCCGACACAATTGAACATCGTCTCGGATGTTGTACACAGCACCTAGGGTACTTTGAAGTGAGCGAGGCATCGCAGACTAAATGCAACTCCCTTCCACTGCATCTCCTACCATCTGGTTATAGTAAACCTGACTTCCAGTTTGGTCTGACATATCCTGCAATTTAAAGGATATGTCAACAGTCCCCCATTATGTAATTTGTTGAACCCTTGACTCAGATCCAGTGTGTCAGACAGAAAATTGGAGAGGAGCGTCAAGAGACGCAATCAGCTAAGAGGAGCCAGTTTAGGTCGCTTGGGCACCTTGTTATGATGCCTTCTGGAAACCTTCTGGACACCTGGTGAGGTGTCTCGGGACCTGACCCCTAATATGTCAAAGATTCTGGATGGATGTTGTCTTTCTCTCTTTTGCTTCCTCCACTGCTCCATGTAAAGTCCCTCACCTTCATAACATCCCTCCTATTAAATGAATGCAACTGACCAACGCTCCCTTTCCCCATTCACATAGAGAACCGACTACAGTGAAAGCCAGGATAGCACATGCAGCACGACTAGCAGTCCGTTCATCCAGTCACACTTTCAAAAGTTAGCGCACAAACATCTTAGAAAAATTCGGTATAGCTGTCGGCTACATGTATCGGCACCAACGTACCTCTCCAGTTACAAGACACATAGTGGGTAAGGCACAGCTAATTGTATGAGGGTGGGAGGGTGGATGGGGGAGGATTGTAAAGTGGGATTGTAAAGTTATTTGTTCGCTGGCTGAGGAGATGAATGTTCTACAAATTCAGGACATTCATTTACCAGTCATTGTCTTTGCGCATATGTCATTTGAATTTCAATTATGATGGCTAAAATATGGTTTTTGTTATTAGCACTATTTTATACTTCTTTTTTAACCATATGATCATTTTCAAATTTTAACATTACTATGAAATGGCAAATAAGTTCAGTGGGTGTTTGTTGATCTTTGGCCAAAGCATCGTGTTTGTAAGGATTCTGCAAATGAGACACTTTGGAAGCTATTTTGTGGTTGATATGCCAAGTCAGTGGGGCCATTTCCTGTAGTCCAACGCTTGCTCAAGCCAGCAAACGTGAAGAATTAGTGTAACAGATCCTTTACTAATGAAGTGATATGAAAGAATGTGTGTAAAATACAGATATTTTTAAATCGTGGTTGTAATTTCTAATATCATTGCATGTAAGGAGATATTAGTAGTGTAGAGAAAAGAGAACTAACAGTAGGGATTCTTCACAATCTATGCAAGATTAAACAATGTTTAGGTGTAAAAGCAGAAAAAAAAATTGTTCACTTCTTTAAAAGAACCTAATTTTTGAAACCTAAGTTTACATGAATGAAAAACTGAATTTCTAAACTACTATACTGGTCTGAATGCTCCATATGTTTCTTCAAACTGAGCTCCCTCTAACTGCTATCTGCTGCAATTAAGAGGTGGATTATTTATGATACCACATACATTAGTTAGCAATATAGACAGATTACATCTGTATAAACGTACTTTGTTTAAAACTAAAAATGTATTGTTCTCCAGAAATACTATAAAATTGGGTCTAGCTTCTTTAAAATAGCAAAAATGTACTTATCTTCATCCCTGCTCTAAGTAGGTTTGATAACTGAGTGAAAATAGTATAAAGAGTTAATTTATGTGAAGTAATATACCTCACTGGTGCTCTACTCTATGGTGTGTCACTAGCATTACAGGCTAATATTAGCTGGTTATTAGTCTGCCATTACTTCAACCTCTTTGATGAGGTAGAAGTTGCCTGCATAGAAGTTGGCTGCTCATAGATTGCAAACTGTAGGGATTATAGTGAACCAGTGTAGCCACAGTTTCAGCCAGCTGATCAGTTGCAAAAAAACAACAGGTGGAGGAATAAGACTCTGTGTTACTCTGTACTCCATACACGTGGAGGACACTGTTCATTTCATCACAAATAATTTCAAATTTACAAACTTTTGTACTAGTAACCAACATATTAGTAGTGTTTAGTGTTTTGTGCTGAACACTTAATCAAATATGTGGCCTATTAGCAACCTTTTTTTTCTTTTACTTTTGATTTTTGTTGAAACAACACCGCCAGTTAATTCTGATTTCTGCTAAACAAAGGAAAAGGAAATGGAGAAGCAAAGGCTTCTATACCAGCAGTCCAGACTTCATAATCGGGGTGCGGCAGAAATGGTCCTTCAAATGATAAGCGCCTGCAAAGGTATGTTTCCTCATCTGCTTTTATAATAAAGAGTAAGCATTTTGCCTTCAAAGCCTCCTTGTGCTCAATTCTTCCTACGTTCTTCAGGTGAAACTGGCCCAATGGTCTCTACAACCCTCAAGCTGGGCATTTCAATCCTCAATGGCGGAAACAGCGAAGTTCAGCGGGTATATGTGTATTTAAAACTAGTGATTTACCTGGTTATGAAGTGACACTGTTGTTAAACCGATATTTCGTCCACTGTATGGTTAGAAAATGCTGGAGTACCTGAAAGACAAAAAGGATGTGGGCTTCTTCTTGAGTGTCCAAGCGCTATTGCAAACTTGCTGGTTGGTTTATAGCCCTAAAACTACTTTCTCTAGATTGTGGTAACATATCTGTATCTGAATGACAAGTTAGGAATACATAGTGCAGTAAAAAGTCTATGTTTTACACAGTGTACTGGATTTAAATGCCTTTGAGAGGCAGAACAAGGCAGAGGGGCTTGGAATGGTTTCAGAGGAAGGAACAAGTAAGTCTTTGCTTTCTTATCACTATAAGAATCATTTCATAGCTATTATATTTAAGCTAGAGAAAATGATAAGCTAAATAATGAAATGCACATATTACAGTCATTTTTGCTGCTGCTTTTTAGCAATAGATTGGATAAAATGAATACGGTCTACTGTTTAATTCATTTTGTTTTACATGCTTACCATCTTCAACACAATTTTGAGCAATTGGTGGAATGACCAGTTTGCTAACATGAGGTACCATTAACACGTGGAAAATGTGACAGAATTTAGTTAAAATCATTCCATTGTGTACGTCTATTAGTAATCTAATTCTGGAGAATAGCTAGAAATTTAAACAAAGATGAAATTGCCATGGAATGTTGTTAATATCCTCCCCAACCTCATCTCTTAGTCCTCTGCTGTTGTCAACACACTGTTCCTCTCTCCCTTCCCCATGATCACTGCCACCCTCCCCATGTCCTTCCTTTCATGGTCCTCAGACTTGAAGCTAGATCGGGGTAAATCATCATTCTCTCCATCAGCCTCTCTGCTCTCTCATTCCTCTGTCTCTCTCCTGTCTCACTTGCTCCAATCTTTTTCTAATGATGATTGCTCTGTTGAGAGGGGATTGTCCATCATTCATGCTCGCAGCTTGTGTGTCTTTCCACCATTATCGAGGATCAAAAATACCATATTCTGCCAAGTAAATATACATACACAATTGAAATCAGATGCTTACTTTAACGGGACAAATTCAAAGCTTTTTACCAGTCAGATTTTATATTGAAATAACATCTTTCTTCTTTAAGTTACTTAGAGTTATTTAATGAAAGCCAGAATAATGAATAATCTCAAGATTTTCTTCTATTTTCAAGGGTTGCTCAGCACTGTCATCACATTATAGGCTTTCCCAAATTTTTAAAGACGTTACAGTTTTTAAAATTGTAAGTCGATGCATAATCACAAAAGTTATGTGAATATTTTATGAAGTTTGAACAGTTACTAAGTGTTACTTAGCTATAAAAAATGGGAATTATTTCTAATCCTAAACTTGTTGACAATCATATATTTAACCCTCCTGAGGTCCTCGCTTTGCAATCCAGCAGAGAGAGTCAGATGTCACAGGGAATAAACACTTCCTGGACCATCTAGAGCAAATTTAAAAAATGAAAAATAAATGGTGGAAAGCTTGGAAATGCACTGTAAAGGCTCACTGCAGCCTCATTCATTATAAAAAACAATATTGATTACTTTTGATTAAATTATTTACACAATTAATTATTTAAGTATACATAATGTGAATTATTCAGAACAATCTATTATGTATAAATTAATTTGTTGTTTTTTATTTATTATTCCTTTATCTTTCCCAAAGTACTTATAATTTAATTTTGTGTAATATGTATTTAAATGTTAATATAATCAGTTATTTATGTCATCAATTATGGCACTTTTGGCACTCGGTAGTCTATGTGTTCTATTTTGAAATACAAAGAATGGATTCCAATATTTTCTGTTCGTCTACATGTTTCAAATCAAAATCCAATCCAAAAAGAGTTCAGCCCATGATTTATGACTATTATCTTATCTTATGAAGACGTGCAATTAAACTTGAATGTTAAATTAGTGCTTACTTAATAATTTGTAACATGTTGATGACCCAGACGTTTCTCCAGGTTTGTTCATGGCACCGTATTTGCAGAAGACAGCGAGTGGGTAGTAAAGATATAGATGAGAACAAAAAAATGGGAGTGAACTTTGGGAAAGTCATAAATATCAGTAAAAACTAAACTTGAATGAGGCTTTCCAAGGCGGATCAACTCCGAGCTTGTTTAATTGCAGAAAAAAAATTCATCTTCAACTTTCTCTCCATGGTTTTTGCATTCATTGACACAACATGGAAAACTGTATTACTTTGTTTCCTAGTGTTTTCAGCAAATATGGTGCCTTACTGGTTGGATGACGTCATCCCGTAGACCTTTATACTGGATTCCAATTCAACATTTTCATAAGAGATGCACCAATCAGATACTCACCCACAAATTCTTATCATCTTTGTGGTGTGACCAACTTATTCAGAGTATAACTTATTACTCTAATTGATGCATCAAATGTCATATGCTGTAACAGTCATCTCATTGTTATTAAACTGAATGTTGATGCATTCACAGATGAGAAAACAATGGGAAATTTCTGTTTTGAGTCATTTGATGCACAGGCAAAACAAACCATGTGATTTTGTTTAGTATTTGAGTGAATCCCACATCGTGTTAAATGGTTGGTTCATCTTTCATTTTGATGGACAATCCTCTCAGAGATTTAACTGACATGTCCTGTATTGTTCAGTGTTTGTTTGTGTTTGCTGCAAGCGGGGTTGCACTGCTTTGCAAAAGAAAGGTATTATAAATGATAATCAGCAGGGCCGGTTAATAGCCAAGAATTAAGTTATCAGACACAAGGTGTTCGATCCAAAAGTCTCTGACTTAATTTTATTGTGTGTATGACTTTTTCATTCCTGTTTTAAAATCTAAAATATCAAGCATTGCAACACAACAATATTTCTTTAAAATAAAAAACCCGACGAGATAAAAAAAAAAGTTTAAGACTTCACAACTTTGTCAGTTTAAGTCAGAAAGAAATCGATACTAAATCGGCTTCTTCAGGACAGAGAGTTCTTCAACATTAGAATACTGTCAGGTCTCCGAACTTTTTCGTTGCAGGGTTGTGATCCAAAATATCTAATATTGAGGTAAATCGGATTCAACAAAGTTGTGTTTTTATTATTGTTTTTCTTTTACTATTGCTATACTATACTATTACTCTATTTGAGCTCAGTGAGTAGATTAACTGCCCCCTTGAATGGTAGGTTGCATTTGATAGGTTGCAGATTCAATTCTGTCTGCCACTGGGCAAGGCACGTAATCCCAAATTACTGATGCAGGCAGGCCACTTAAAATCACTGATGCATCAGTAGTGAATGTGGCTTCAGTGTAAGTACGATTAGAACGTACTATATAGGTTGAGTCCATTTTCCAAGTACATAAATAAACCACTGACCCTCCCCCACCTGTTTCTGTGCACTAACAGTCTCCTGGCTGAGTGAATTATTGATGTTGTGTAAATGTGTGACTTTTTAGAGGCCATTTTGGAGCACATCTACTCACCAGTATCCACCTCTCTTACTTCTTAGTTAAAGTTCTTTGGATCAAGCACCCAGTGCCCAGAAACTGTTTAAAGGTTTCTAAACAACATCTGTCATGTTTGACCAATCTTTAAAAATGCTCAGTAATCCCAGATCTCCTAAATTCATTTTTTTCACAGAATAATAATCAGTTCACCCCTGAAAGCAGTAAAATCTAGCCATTAATTCCATCTTTCCTTTTGTCAAACAGTGGATTCATACAGTATGATCAGTTCTGTTTATAAATGTTAATATAGCTGTTGTCCACCCGAGCGTGTTTTCACATGATGTGATTGTATGTGTCGTTGGCACCATTTTGACATACCACTGCATGCCTGTGTCCTCAACAATAACTATTTATAACTTGTTGTAAGAGCTGACAGTTGCATTATGTGACACTAAAACTCATTTACCCACAATGGTTAGTTGAAAAATGAATTTTAGCGATTCTAAAGAGATATGTTTAAATAGTGACCAGTAATCCTTTTTCCCCCCCTGGTTGTTTAATAATGTAGGTAAAAATTAAAAAAAGATTGCACTACGACTCATTGATGTATTTGCGTTAATCTTTGCTTTCCAGATGAGAAGGTCATGGCTGATGATGAGTTCACCTGTGACCTGTTTCGCTTTCTGCAGCTTCTCTGTGAAGGACACAATAATGGTGGGAATGACTAATGCTTCAGATTCTAGCAGGACACAAATCAAACCCACGATAAATTCCATCGAAAGCAGAGTTAGCGAGCTGAATCCTCATGTTTTTGCAGATTTTCAAAACTACTTGCGGACACAGACAGGAAGCACAACCAGCATCAACATCATCATCTGCACAGTGGATTACCTACTTCGACTCCAGGTAAACTTTGCCAGTGTCTGCCCGTTACTGCCCATGGTGAGGTTAGGGGTTACAACATCCCTCAACTTGCCAAACATAGAAACAGACAAGCAGAGGATTTCTTGCTTAGAATGTTTGTAACAATCTATGTAAAATGTTTTGCGTGTGCCACAAGGTCATTTATTTCCTTTTTTTTCATTGCAGGAATCTATTAGTGATTTCTACTGGTATTATTCTGGAAAGGACATCATTGACGATCCAGGCAAAAAGAATTTCTCCAAGGCTATGACAGTGGCAAAACAGATTTTTAATAGTTTAACGGAATATATTCAGGTACCTTGTTTTTAACAAATTATTAATTATTACTGTTTCTTCATAAATCAGTCTGTAACAAGCAATCTTTTTCTGCAGGGCCCATGTACGGGCAACCAGCAGTCCCTTGCTCACAGCAGACTGTGGGATGCCATCGTTGGATTTCTGCATGTGTTTGCCCACATGATGATGAAACTCGCGCAGGTGCACAAATTTAAATAAGTTGTACATTTAAACTAGTAATTTCTTAACAATCTTTGTATATTTCACTTCTAAACTACGTTTCGTTAAATTGTTGCTCCTTACAAACCATCTTAATAGACAGAGCACTCAGAATATTGTGTGAGACAACCATCACAAACTCATACGGTTTATCAAAGATTTTCAAACAAAACAAGAAAAAATTGTTGATTTTAAACTTTTTTTATAATCTTATGCTTTTAATAAGAACTCCCGGGATGAATAAAGTAGCAGTCTATTCGTGCATATTGATCCGATTTCATTCATTAAACCGACTCAAAGCACAAAAAAACTCAAGAAAGTACACAACAACCATCAACTAGAAAAGAAACAAAAAGCAGTGTTTCCAATGGCACGACTCATTGGAGAATGTGTACTCCAGTTTCTAAGAAGCTCCCAGTATTTCCTAAACCAGCAAGTTCCATTATAGATGAAAAAAAGAAAATTTGCAGGGATTTCTCCACCTCCCACAATAAACAGCAAAAGTGTCTGGACATGTGTTAGGACAAAAGTAGCTCTTTACGAGTGTGTGACTTCATTTTTAAACACAAGTAATATGAAAAGAAAAAGTCCCACTAATTTTTATTCCAGTTTCTTAGTTTAACAGTTGTAGATCTGTTTTTTGCTGCATTATGTCAACCAGTAGTAGCATTAGGGTTTATGACATTTATTTTGATGGTTCATACAATTTGTTTGATTTGTAACTGACTATAATGCCTTTTTACTTTTAATTATTATTCACTGGAGTCCTTGTATTTATACTGTATTTCTCTATGGTCACAGGACTCTAGCCAGATTGCTCTACTGAAGGAGCTTCTTGACCTCCAGAAAGACATGGTTGTAATGTTGCTCTCACTATTAGAGGGTAAAACAACTTTTAGGAATTGCCAAACAGATGTAATTGTTTTATGCCTTTAGATAACTTGCCTAATTTTTTTCTTCTTTTATTATTTTAGGGAACATAGTTAATGGTACAATTGCTCGTCAGATGGTGGACATGTTGGTGGAGTCCTCCAGCAATGTTGAAATGATTCTCAAGTTCTTTGACATGTTTCTCAAACTGAAAGACATCGTTGCCTCAGATGCTTTCCGTGACTACGTCACTGACGCTCGAGGCCTGATCTCCAAGAAGGACTTCCAGAAAGCCATGGACAGTCAGAAACAGTACTCCCCCTCCGAGGTCCAGTTTCTTTTGTCCTGCTCAGAAGCAGATGAAAATGACATGATCAACTACGAGGAGTTTGCCAATCGTTACCAAGAACCAGCCAAGGACATCGGGTTCAACATCGCCGTGCTGCTCACCAACCTCTCCGAGCATGTGCCTCATGACTCCCGACTGCAGAACTTTCTGGAGCAGGCGGAGAGCGTGCTCAACTACTTCCGTCCATTCCTTGGTCGTATTGAGATAATGGGTGCCAGCAGAAAGATTGAGCGCATCTACTTTGAAATTAGTGAAGTCAACCGCAGACAGTGGGAAATGCCCCAAGTGCGAGAATCCAAACGGCAGTTTATATTTGATGTTGTCAATGAGGGCGGCGGAACTGAGAAAATGGAGATGTTTGTGAACTTCTGCGAAGACACTATCTTTGAGATGAATATTGCTTCACAGATTTCAGAGCAGGAAGAAGAGGAGAAGGGAGAGGAGGATGATGAAGGAGAGGAAGGGGGAGGCGAGGGGGTAGCCAGTGGGGCCGACGTTGGAGTCGGAGACGAAGATAGCAATGGTGACGAAGGACGGTCTGAATCTACCTCAGCATTCACAGACTTCCTCCACAGCATGTCAAGCTTCCTCAGCATCTTCACTTTCCGTAACCTCCGTAGACAGTATCGCAGAATCAGAAGGATGACCCTTAAGGAGATCATTGTGGCTTTGTCCAAGTTCTTCTGGGCCATCCTGATGAGCATACTGCACTTCATTTACAATGTCTGCAAAGGCTTCTTCACGATCATCTGGCAAGCGCTGTTTGGAGGTGGCTTGGTGGAGGGAGCTAAAAACATAACAGTCACGGAGATTTTAGCAAGTATGCCAGATCCCACACAAGATGATGTGCATGGGGATGGACCAGGGGAGATGGGAACAGGTGAAGAACAAGACACAGGGGGGATAACAGACACTGGCGAGTCTGGGAGCGGCGAGGAGGAAGAGGAGGATACACAGGAAAATGAAGGAGGAAGGATTCCAGGTATAGATGCCCCAGGTGGACTTGGAGACATGGGTGTTGAGGAACCAGTTGAGCCTCCAACACCTGAGGGGTCTCCCATTACTAAGAGAAAAATGGTAAGGAGGCCTCCCAAAACACTTCTGATTCTAAAACATTTTTGAAAATAAGGTTTGTATTGTGCATGTTCTTTCTAATTCATGACAGCCAGCAGAAGAGTCTGATTCAAGCCAAAAACCAACTGAGCCTGCTCCTGTGGAAGAAACTCCTCCAGAACCAGAAAAGTCAGAGTAAGTTTAGATTTTATTAGAAAAATGTCCTTAAATAGAGAAACAGACTAAAACCTACTGTTAATAAATACTAAGTCAAAACAAACCACACAAAGCAAACCCAGAATAACTAAGTGTGAGACCTGTAAGGATAATACATAAAACTACTGTGTTTCAATTCCAGTGTTGAAGTTGGGGAAAAAACTGAGAAAGAAACCAAAAGCAAAGAAGAAGAAAAGCCGAAAGAACCAAAGAAATCTGCGCCAAAGAAGGAGAAGAAGTTCAAGAGGCACCATGGTTTTCATATCTGGACTGAGCTGGAAACTCAGAGAAATAAATTCATGGTGAGGGAGTTTTTACTTTTTGACATAAAAAGTAATGTGTTGAGATACAAGTAATATTATTTAAAATGAATCTGCTGAAAACCACAAATACCTATTTCCCTTTTCTCAGAACTACCTCTCCAGAAACTTCTACAATCTGCGATTTTTGGCATTGTTCCTTGCATTTGCCCTGAACTTCATTCTTCTGTTCTACCGGGTGAAGCACTTTGTACCTAAATATTTGTTTGAAATGTTGTTCAGTTTGTGGCAGATGAATTTCTAGGTCTTGTTTAGTCTAAGTAAAACAGTATCTGCCTGGTTTTTAGGGACATTGGGTTTTATGGTTTATTTTGTCGTTCTTGTTTTATGTAAAGGTCTCTGATACGCCACCCGAGGTGGAGGAGATGGAGGGATCCGGACTGTCAGAGGGAAGCGGCCTGTTTGAGGGTTCTGGCTTATTTGACGGCTCTGGGGATGCTGCTGAGGGATCTGGAGCAGATGGTGGAGAGGAGCATGATGAAGAAGATGTCATCTTATATTTCTATTTAGAGGAGAGCACTGGATACATGCAGCCCACACTAGCCTTCCTAGCCATCCTCCATACAGTCATTTCATTTATCTGCATCATTGGGTACAACTGTTTGAAGGTATCACCAGGCATATCTGCACTTTCTGCCTAGTGTGTCTTATAAAGTATTCATTCCAGTTGATTATGTCCACATTTTGTCAAGTTTAAACCAAAACTCTTAAACAAAAATAATTTTAACATTCCTTTGCTGCTCTAGCTGAAAATTTAGACTTGGTTTTTCTGCTGAAATGTGACCTTGTCTCACACTTTTGCCATCTCCAACAGGGTTTCTGTCTTTTTAAAGCTGCATTTTTCATCCTCCATCTTTCCATCAACTCTGACCAGTCTCTGCTTTCCTCTTCTTATTGGGTTTTGCATGTAGGCCCAAAAGTTTGATTTTGGTCTCCTCTGACCATAGCCAACTTCTCCTAGAAGTCCTAGCTGGCTTGCAGATTTCTTTCTTCTCAGAATTTAAAGGCTATATATGTGTAGAGCTTGACTTACAGTCATCCTGTGAACATTTTCTTACCTGAGCTGTAAATCTCCACCGCTTCTCCAGAGTTACCACTTTTCCAAGTCTTGGTTGCTTCTCTGGTTGATGCTTATCATGCCAGTGCTGTCAGTTTAGGTGCCCCGCCATGTATTTGTTTTCGTTTAGTTGTGCCATGCAACAAAATAGCTCTCAATAGGGTGCCTGATTATTTGAATTCAATGCAATCTGAAGCAACCCGGAGCATGCAAGATTGGTGGAACCACCGTAAAAGGTGTTGAATATAAATGCACCTTTTAGTTTGATTTGGTGGAGGGAACCATGTACATTTTTTCTTTACTTAAAAAAAAAAAGCCTAAAGTAAAAACAATCTGATATTCAGTGGGACTTAACATGCCTAAATGTATCAATAAGATGCTGATTTAGAGCTGTTGCAGAACTAACACTGATTTTTATGGTTGTAACATGACAAGATGTGAAAAAGGGGATGAAACTCTGTTATTACTGTTAAAAACAAATTTATTATTATTATTTTTTCACTTGTGGCTTTATCAGATCCCGCTAGTGATCTTTAAGCGGGAAAAGGAACTTGCAAGAAAGCTGGAGTTTGATGGCCTCTACATCACTGAGCAGCCTGAGGATGACGACATCAAGGGACAGTGGGATCGGCTAGTCCTCAATACACCGTAGGGAGATAGATGGAAAAAAATGCATGTTTTGTAACAGATACTGTTCGATTGTTTTAGAATCATTGAGGTCTTTGACAATGCAGGTAATGTCTTCTGATGATTGTGTTTTCAGCTCTTTCCCAAACAACTACTGGGATAAATTTGTCAAACGTAAAGTGAGTAGACGCTTGTTTGTGATAAAACAAGAAGACCCTTATGTGCTCTAATTCATGACGTAATATCCCTGTCTAGGTCCTCGATAGATACGGAGACATTTATGGAAGAGAAAGAATCGCTGAGCTGTTGGGTGTTGATTTAGCCTCCCTGGATGTCAGTCAGCAACATGAGAAGAAACAAAAGGAGCCAGACAACTCAGCGTTTGCATGGTAAACTAGAATACATTTTTTTTTAAAGGATGGCAAAAATGATTCATATTTGTTTTGGTTCAGGGTAAAAGACAAGTTATTTAAGCCTAGTCAATGTTTCAGGGTGACTTCCATTGACATCAAGTACCAGATCTGGAAATTTGGAGTTGTGTTCACAGACGGTGTAAGAATAACAAAGTTAAATTATATTTCTCTTCATTCTTTATGCATCTTTATGTCTTAAAACTCTACATTTCCCGAATCTGTCCATAGACCTTCCTTTATCTTTGCTGGTACATGGTGATGTCCTTGCTTGGCCATTACAACAACTTCTTCTTTGCCTGTCATTTGCTGGACATCGCCATGGGTGTCAAGACCCTGCGCACTATCCTGTCCTCAGTCACACACAATGGCAAACAGGCAGGAGACCAACACAATTAAATAATACCCCAGAATTCATTTTTAGATTTAGTCTGACTGGATTAACGCATCTTTTTTGGTCCTGTGTTTTGCAGCTCATGATGACAGTGGGCTTACTGGCTGTGGTGGTGTACCTTTACACCGTGGTAGCTTTCAATTTCTTCCGCAAGTTTTACAACAAGAGCGAAGACGAAGATGAGCCCGACATGAAATGCGATGACATGATGACTGTAAACCTCTGAAGATTGCGAACAATGGCTGTTTTTAACCGTTTATCACCTCCCAGTTTATCTTAATGGGGTTTTCTCCTCTACAGTGTTACCTGTTCCACATGTACGTGGGCGTGCGCGCTGGCGGAGGCATTGGGGATGAGATTGAGGATCCTGCAGGAGATGAATATGAGCTTTATCGAGTGGTCTTCGATATAACCTTCTTCTTCTTTGTCATTGTCATTCTGCTGGCCATTATTCAGGGTAAAGGCATCCTGGATGATGCTTTCTAAATGAACAATGCAAAAAGACACAAAGAGCTTCTGTTTAGAACTACCTGAAATGAAAATGCCTCTATTTAGACTATTTTAGTTATAGCCTAAGGTAAACATTTGAATAAGTAAGCAGGTGTTCAACATTGCTGTGGATTTTGTTAATGAGGGAAGAGGGAATAAAGTTAGCGATTTTAAGTACATGTGAGGTACTTGAAGTCAGTGTAAGTAGATAATTAAAATTCTAACTTTTTTTTTTTAAGACAACCTTTTAACATAAATCTTTTGGAAATGTTATAGTTAAAGTTAGAATTTAAATTTCCAAGGGAAGCTGGTTGTGTTAATCTTTAACATAAAATGTGGAAGGTACTTTAAAGTAACACTAAGTAACATTTTTAACCTTCATAACATATTTTCACAGATTTTGTGATTTACAGTTCGTTGAATGACGCCTTTGTATCACGTTAAAAGGTATTAAAAACCTTTGAGGAGGGTGGCAGGAACCCTGCCACACAAAACAACTACAAATGTGCTGACTGCTTTACGGCATACGTCACTTCCCCCGTTTCTCATCTCCGCTTTAGTGTTCCTTTAAATGTCAACAAATTATTTTGTCTAAAATTCTGTTTTATAAAACTTACACTCTCCTATATAGGAGACTGCATTTCATCTCCTCCTAATAATAATAAGTGAACAGCCTCAATTGGCAGCCAAAATAGTGAACGTATGTTATTTACTCTTTCTTTCATAAATCCTAAAAAGAAATCAAAAACTGATAAAAGTAAAACCATAAAACTGCTAAATAAAAGGTCACAGACCTGTAATCAGTGTATCTCTGACATTAAGGGAGGCAACACATTTTTGGTAAAACTACTAACTATTTTGATCTGACACAATCACTGCAGGTCTGATTATTGATGCCTTCGGGGAACTCCGAGATCAGCAGGAGCAGGTTAAGGAGGACATGGAGGTATCGTATAACTAAGCTATTATCGATTGATTGACCTTAAAGTACATGTTTTTATTTTATTTTTTTCTTGCAGACAAAATGCTTTATATGTGGCATTGGAAGCGACTACTTTGATACAACGCCACACGGCTTTGAGACCCACACCTTTGACGAACATAACCTGGCCAACTACATGTAAGTATCTCTTCTCTGTTTGCAGTGTTTGAACAGGTAGAGATGGGAGCAGATTGATACTCGAGTTTTATTCTCAGGTTCTTCTTGATGTATCTCATCAACAAAGATGACACGGAGCACACTGGGCAGGTCAGTCGGAGGTGTTTTAATTTCTGCCTTACATTTTACTCCAGGGTTTCATGCTTGGACCCTCTGCTTACAGGAGTCGTATGTGTGGAAGATGTACCAGGAGCGATGCTGGGACTTCTTTCCTGCTGGAGACTGTTTCAGAAAGCAATATGAGGATCTGCTTTCCTGAGTAAAATTAAATGAAGTACACGCTTGCAAGCAAGGCCAGATCTCGAATCAAGCAACCACCCTCGCCTATACATCTCTCTCTGTCATCCGTTCATCTCCGTCTCCTCATCCCATCCTCCTCACTCCTCCTTTAGGACCCCTAATGTCCACCCACTGGGGTTCATTTGTTGAATAAACGGTTGCCAGTATGTAACACACAAAACACATGTATGTAATAACATTTTACTCTTTATACATAATTATAACTTCCACATTCATTGGTACAGTAATTATGCAATTATTTACATTTGACTGTGTGATTTCTTAACTTATTTATTTCCACTTTGTTCCTGTTGAAATATTGGAGCGTTGTTTGTTGCGTTCATCAGTAAAGCTTGCGTGTGGATTTGTAGATAAATCTGTAAGCTCTCACATTGTATTTTGGATTTTACCTTGTTACATTATACGTACCTGACTTTAAGCCGTCTCTAATGCTGTGTAAACCATGGATCACTGCTGATGTTGCTGCAGCCTCCTTTTTTTCACCAATTTATCTTATTATTATTCTTATCCTTATACTAATTTAAGTTACAACACGAGGCTTGTCTGATGTAAACACAAGTTTGTTCATAAGTTTTTCCTTCTCTTGATGCTATAAATGTGCAATTCAACTGAAAATAAAATACATCTGGTTGGAGTAAGATGGAAAAAAATGCTACACTAACATTACATACGTTTGTGAAGTTTAAAACATAATACTTTGGTGAAGCAAAGTGTCTGTGTTAAGATTTTTTCTAAAAAATAGATTACAAATTAAATGTTTTACCCACAAACTGGCTCTTGATGTTTTAACATTCTTTTCCCAACATCTTTTTCGAACTTATTATGCCTTTTAAAGAGAAACTATCTGAGTTTGGACAAATTGTATGCGTGTAAAATTCTATAAAACAGAAGGTTTTGGTAGTGCAGTGCGACTCCTTATAGATTAATTACACACAGATGAATAATTTCCCACTAACAGCAAATGAAGATATGACATTTAAAGATGGAATATTATATCAGCCCAAATAGAAAAAAGAACATTTTACCACTGAAAGGTGGGGTGGGGCTGATGAAAGTATGTTGCATACTTGCTTAAAGGTTATTTTGTAAAAACTACTGTATAATCTGACAAACGAGCCTAATCTGAACTCATCTTGTCTTTCTCCCTTTTACTTCAAATTTTTATACTATATTGCACAGATGGTTATCTATATTTTAACATCTACTATTTATAGTGGTTTCACCAAAGGCCGTAAATGTGTGTCCTTTAAAATGAGTTTATATTTGGAATTATGTCTTTCTTGGAAAGCATCAAATTTGTTTACTAAAGTCAGGTTTTTATATTTCTAATATTTATTTTTTTAAAGTGCAATTGACATTGACAAGTAATGAAGAACTCTTTACAGATAAATGATATGTAAAGACATAGATACTTGATAAATGTCAAATTTTTTTTTTTTTTCATTGAAACCTGAATTATGGAGGTGATTTTCTGGCATGATGTTTTATTTGTTTCCTAGCAAATCTTTAAAGAGCTGATATGGGATGCTGTTGTTGTGTATGTAGAACTGAACTACTATTAAAGAAAAAGGTGATAAGAAAAAAAAAACAATTTTTTTTATAATGTGTCTTTGCACACAGCACAACAGTTTGCGTGCAACTGATCATCACAACCCATTTTTATACCAATCGGCTGAGCGACGGCTCTGGAGCGTCCCAGCTGACCGGGGGGGATTAAGGGTGGGCATTAAAAACTCACATTGGCTCTCATGTGCTTTCAAACCTCCACATATATTTGAGGAAGCCGAACGGCGGCCCGGAGTTTGGAATAATGAATGTCTCTGGGATACAACACGGTGTGCTCAGGATGTACAGTGAGTAGCATCAGTGCAACTGTGATCTTTCTGTTTAGGAGAAAAAAGGGATCAACAACAAAAGTTAACTTTAGCAAAGCTTTGCCTCTTTCACTAGATTTTGTGTTACTTGATATGTCAAATATTTAGAAATTGTGCACCATGAAGTTACTGTAATGTAAAACTAGATTTCCATTATGATTTAGTCTCAGCCAAGTTTTTTTTTTTTTTCTAAGTCTTTCAAAAACCAGAATTTCAGACTTCACACTTTAATTTAAAAGTTTAGGCACGTTTAAAATATTTTACACAAAGTCTTCATACTCTCTTGGTGCTTTTACTTTACATTCATTTGCAATTTACTGTCTATACAAACATGATGACATGAGCAAATGTATGTGTATGTAGATTGTGTCCATTCTGGTAAACTGACTGATTGTGTTCAGCATCCTGAAGCTCCTGATCCCCTCCCCATCTGACCTCCTCAAATCTAATCTAGTGGGATGATGGCATGACAGAGTGTTCGTTTTTTTTAATCCACATGTCCATTGCTCACGCTGCTACGGCCATCGCTAGGACCACGCCTAATACTCGGGGTTTGCACGCAGCCTGGAAAAGTCTGGGCTGTGATTTGTGTTGTCAATGTAGATGTGCATTCGCAACAACAAATGCGAGTATGGGGAAGAAAATGTATTCAAGATTCCCCCTCCAATCTAAATGTCTTTTCTTTCTTTTCTTTTTGCTTTGCCTCCTTTGTGTCTTTCCATGCCATTTTAATCATTTAAGGTATACCTTTGTAAAGCTCCTTTCTTGTGTACTCGATGTATTTTTATCAAGTCTTTTAGTCATTTCTTCTTTCAGATCTTTCGTTCTTGTACCTTTCTTTCCTTCAGTCTCATTTGTGTCTTTCCTTCCTTTTTTCCATTCTTTCTTTGTGCCCTACTTTCATCTTTCTTCGCGTCCTAGTGTCCTTGGATCCAAGGATATTTTCTGCCTCACGTTCTTTCTTGTGTAATAAAATTCATCTCTTTCTTCCTTTCTTTCAGTCTTCAATTCTCCCTTGTGTCCTTCATCCTTTAACCTAGCTTTCTCGTCTCTCCATCATCCCCACCTCCCTTATCTTTCTTATCCATGTGTTCTTCTGACCTTTTAGCCTACATTCAACTTTCCTTTCTCGCTGTCGTCTTTACTCTTTATTTATTCCCCTCTATCGTCCATCTGTTCTCCTCTGTTTATATCTTCTAATGGCTAAAAACAGAAATAGGTGAAAACAAATTATATTTAGAAAGTTGAAACCTAAATTCATACATGACAAACATTTTGGAAGCATCTTTGTTCTAAAAAATACTACATGCTTCCTAAAAAATTTTTTTTTACATAATTCATTTTATTCTCAAGGTGGATTTATTTTCAAGCAGTGGAAGAAACGGTTTCTGCGTCTAACTGCTGAAGGCAGTCTCCTCGTTTGCCACGATGCACTGTCTCCACCTCACCAGATTGTCCTGTTGCAAAGCAATTGTGAGACAATCGTTGAAGGCAAGGAGATCCTGGACCTGCCAAAGTTGCCTTCTGGTGCGTCCAGGGACAGCTGCTTCGCTCTGATTCTCACCCAGAATAAGTACTTGCTGCTGCTGGCTGACACCGCCACAGAATGCAGGTCAGGCTTTCACATCAAATCGGAGTAGCCATTAAAATTCTGTATCTTAAATGTTTGCATGTATAAAGTAACATTGGTACATATCGCTGAAATATATATTTTGTAATTAATAAGATACAGCTAAATCCACACAATTGTGTTTAAGATGCTTTTATGTTGGTAAATATCATATTTTGATCAATGGCTAAAAAAACTTTTGTGCCTTTTCTGTAAGATTTATTCTTTGGTCTGAGCACATTGAAATATAAGTCAACGAGTAATAAATGTTGCTTATCAACACTTAAAAATTACAACAACTGAACATGTCATTTAATTAAGACAGGAATAACTTAATCCACTTGACTCAATAAAATGCTAATTCAATATAACCTGAAATTCCCTGCAGTCAGAGCAATTGTTAAAATGCTAAACTGATGGGATTGTCAGAAAATCATCCAAAATAAATGTGTTTATTTTAACTTAATGTGAAGAATATTTATTTAAATGCATGTTTGTCGTATTTGGAAGTTTAAATCCTTTTTTTGTTCACCGTTTAGTCAGTGGTTTAACGTGCTGAAGAAAGTCAAAATGGTGAGTTACTGCTTTTCAGTTTGTTTTTCTTTGTTTTTTTGTGGAGGTAATTTTTGAGATTTCTTTAAAGGGCATATTTCCATGGTTGCAACTTAAATTGCCTTGCTGACAATACAGTCATCCCATATAAAGTGAGAATTGTCGCTCATATGCTGAGTAAAATCTGAATTATTGACAAACAAATTCCAAATTACATTCAAATAATGTTTTGCAACACTTTTAATAAATAAAAGATTTAGAGAGTAATAAAAAATATGACAAATTATGGTTTTTATAGTCTTTAACATGATGCGGTTTATCATAATCATGACAAACTCTAATTTCCTAACTTTCGTGATTTTATGTTTGGTTTTATTAATATTTTTCAACAATATGCTCAAGAGAAGATACAATGTTAAATAGTACTATGTTTTAAGTTGACTACATTTCAGTAATTATTTAATGAAGAGGTGTTATTGACATTAATTATATTGTGTTAGTGGGTTTCTGTTTACAGGGATAGATTTATGGTAAGACAGCAAATGCATTTTAACTGCTATTTATTGTAGCTTTGGCCATTCTTACGATAAATAGCACATCCCCTTCTAATGTGATAATGCATCCATGTTATTCTGTAATGGTCGTAATACAGTCATTAAAAAATGGAGATCGTAGATGTTAGTAAACTTTGGAATGTCACATCTGTTATTTTCAAAGAATATTGTTAGAAACTGAATATCTGCCATCATCTCATTGCTTCTCCATGTATCATTGTTCTCCACAGAGTCTGTCATCACCCCTCAACCCTTGTAGGCGCCATCAGGTTTTACCGGCGCGCATTACACTCCAAGATCTCGTCCCAGAGCAAATTCTGGACAAAGATCCACCAACTCCACCTGTAAGTGACACAGAGTCGCCTTCTCCAGGACCTACAAGCAAGGGTTCCCAGAAGGAGAATGGTGAGTTCATTTTCATGCATTAAGTTTCAATAAAGACATGAAAATATAAATGATCCGCTTAATCCAACAGGCAGAAATTCCCCACGGACAAAGAATTACAGACAGGGTCCACAGGCTGTGGGGTGTCTGCGTCACGGCACTCTCAATAATGCCCAAGCCATGAAGGCCGTTTACATGCTGATGGGCGGGGCTGCTGCTTCCTCCGCCTTGGGATACCTGGGCGCATGCTCATCCTCCAATCTGGAAGTCAAAGCCGATCTGACGGCCAACCCCGATTTCTCTGGCACAGGAACTGTAGGAGCATACGACCTGGGAAGCTCCTCACTCAACTCCCCTCACTTCAACAGCTTTGACTTCGAGGTAGCAGACTCGGATTTTGATGCTTTCGACTGTGGAGGGTTTACATTTTAAAGAGTGGAGGCCTTAATGAATCTAGATGGAAAGATCTTGAAGGATTCCCCAAGACCAATGTGAGCACAAAGACAAAGAAGTGAGAAATTTTTCACAAATAGGAACTCCCTCGAACTGCCATTGTTATGTAAATAAAGCATGTATTACGTTAGCCTTTAAACACAGAAATCTGTATTGTATTAAATGCTTATGTGTGTATTTTTGTTATAACGCTTTGCTGATGTTGCTGAAATTCTGTGTTGTCTATAACTGTGCTTGTGCTTTTTTTTTCCCTTCAAAATAGAATAATCTGTAAAGTAATCCTGTAGCTGTAGCTCTTCCATACTGATGCTATGTCGTGCCCATAATATGGCGTATTACATAATGTATAAGGAGCATTATTGTATAATCTCTAACTGGATAAAAATGGATCTGCTGGAGGTTTTTGACATCACAACCTCAGACTATAGAGAAACCACAGAGCTCTTTTAAAGCTGCTAGTTTCTTGACAGCTAGGGTGTTTCCGACAGATGCCGCCTATTGTTTGTTTCCTAAAAAAAGCAACAAAAAAACCCACTGTATGGACTTTAATTTATTCTATTTAAAGGAATAAAGCTGGTTTAAGGAATTTTGCTGCACCTTTATTTTCTCATTTTTTATTTAGCATATTACATTTAGGCTTAACAGAATAACAGCTGTGCTAATCCAGTATTTTAGGATTATAAAGTGCATCTGCGGCAAGATAGCTGCCACATTTAGGGATAATTTATAGGAAATAAGGGACAAAAACAATCATATAAACAAAGCTGTCGTTTGCATAAATGACAAACAACAAGCAGCATAAATTAAATAAGTGACGTTAGATTCTGAGGAGGGATAAAGGTAGTGCAGTCCTCCATAAAGCACATAACCAAGTCTTTCTACTATAAGCAGCAGGCAGGGTGCCATAACTGTCCGTTATATACATGAAAACAATATAATTTTTTTTAGGCTTTTTTAAATCCTGGATAAATCCTATTTCATTACTGCGGTGCTTGTGCTTCCCTCCAGTCACCCCACATCCAGAACTATCCACAGCCAGTGCAAATGCCAATGTGGACTAAATCAATAACTGGCACAGATAACTCTCACCTCTTTTTGTATATATTTTTTGTTCTGAATCATATTTGCTGACATTGTATGAAAACACTCTAATAATCAAACAATCTGTAAAATAATTTCCCTTTGTCTTCTTTCCTTCCATGGGTTGTGTAAAGCTGTGATGAAAAAATTAAACGGATCTAAATTAAAAAGTGGATTATTTGTTTTGAACTAAGAAAAAGTCTTTAAAAAGGCACATTCAACCAGACAGGCCCTCTTTGCTTTCTTGTTTTTATATGCATCTTACAACAGTTACATGAAGCATCCATGTTTGAGTGGAAAAACGTGAACATTTGAAATGACACACAGTGGTGACGTATAACCAGTATCCACCAATGATAATCCCATATCATACAAAACCGTTCAATAACCCTATTCTCTGACTTCCATACTGGAGATCTCACAATGGTTGGATGTTTTTAATCCAAAGGTCTCGGGAGAACTGTTTTTTGTTTTACTCAGATTACAATCCAGGCGGTAGATCCACCACACCTCAATGTTTCTGTTCATTGGAAACAAACACATGTTTTTGTTACTGAGAAAACCCAAAGATGAAAGTGAACTTTTTTTTTTACCAACATATGATGTTATAACATAGTGCAGACATTTAGGGTG
>JAVLVB010000780.1:1080277-1096139 GCA_032876305.1 Orestias chungarensis | reverse complement strand
TGTGTGTGTGTGTGTGTGTGTGTGTGTGTGTGTGTGTGTGTGTGTGTGTGTGTGTGTGTGTGTGTGTGTCGCACCTGTCTTAAAATGTGCATCTTTAGCAAGTCTTCAAGATTCTCAATCGAACTAATTGCTTGTTTTCCAATAAGGGCTGTGGAGACGTATTTATGATATTATTATTACAAAGACCAAACAGGATGTTTTCCATGCTTCCTGGTTTTCTACTGTTTTGCTGCTATAAGGAAGTCGGCTTTAAATACTTCACTTCACCTTAAAAACTGTTCAAAGGTTCATTGTTTCATTAAAAGAATGGTCTTTTATAATGTAATTGTACTCAATAGAGGATTCTATCTTCACTCTTTATGTTTAAAACAGACCTACAGTCGGGACTAACGCCTTTATGTCCTTCCTGCCAACTGTGTGAAAGATTTATAAACCCAAAAAAGAGAAATATATGGAAGCATCATGCTGTCACAGAGGTAAATGTGTTTTGAACACTATTATGCTATCACATTTTAAGTATATTGTATAAATCTAGTAATATAATGTGAAAATGTGACAATATATTCTATAAATGTAATAAATATATTTTATAAACGTGATAATATAACGTGTAAACTTAATATTGTATAAAGGTGTTCTTTGAGTCACAACATATCCATGCTGACCACAATTAAGGTGACTTTTATCCATGAAGCTGGTCAGTGAGGAAGACTGCAACATCTATAGGATCAGACTTATTTTTTCCTTCTATGTAGTCCTGTTGTCTTCATCCTTCTCAGAGTGTGCATACTAATCAGTATCTCTGCATGTCTCAGATCACGCATGAAGTAAACCTTGACCAACTCCTGTAAATTAGCCATTGTGCTCCCCTTTTTGAAAATGCATACATCAAAAGCTATCCAAGTAGACCGTATACATTACACTTTTCATGTTTATCAAATATAATTTAATGTTTATACAAAATAATCATCAAGTCATAACATGATAGAGTTCAACGACCCAGTCCTGCAGAATCTGCAGCACGTTGACCCCGCCCCCAGATGTGCGTTGACCCCGCCCATCGTTTAGGCCACGCCCCTCAGCCAGAGTGGATCTGGGCCCTCCTTCCGTCTCTGCAGATAAAGTACTCGCAGCCTGCTGTCCCAGGCATGGATGTCGGTTTAAGCGAGACATGGCAGTGCGACATTTTACCCTCGACATTAACCTGTCCACACCAGGTAAAACACTTGGAGAAAGTCTTTGAAGAACGGCGCGTTTGTTCTGTTCACCTTCGTCTCTGTGTGCAGGTTGCATGCTAGCTAGCAGGGCTAATCAGCTCATATTAACCTGCTGGTCTCTAATTGCCCTTCAGAACTGCAGGTTGGACTTATGTGAACGTAATAAAGCTGATGCATGTTCGGTACATTTTCGATTTAAAGGTTAGAGTTATTGCAGAAAACCTTTTTTTTTAGGTTTATTATTGGTGCTTTGGATGCACTTGAACGTTGTGTGGGTCTGTTCTCGTTCATTTCCACGGGACTGGACTCTTGTCTTGCTAACAATGTGAATAAAGCATGTTGAGATCTGCGCTGCCGCATAGGGAGCTGCCCGCTGTCCGCCATGTTTGTAGTTTTACTGACCAGAACTGGTCCAGGTCATTAACCATCTATGACAGCACATATATCACGTTTATCTGCTATTATTCTTATATTAAAAACATTTTTTCATTAGATCCTAGTGAATAAAAAGATAAAATATTTCAAATAAAAAAATAATGTGTATATTATCAGTAATTCTACCCCTAAACTGACTTTATGATTGTGTTTCAGCACTTTTTCAATCTATTCGTTTTAGTAAATTAAGCAACACAAAAATGTAAGACGGCGTGGAAATAAGAGTGTTTCTGAGATCTTTGGTGTAACTGTGTTTACCTGCATCTGTTGTCCATCTTTTCGCTCCATCTCCAGTTGACTCGGCCTCGGTAGTTCCCGGCCTCCTCTCCGTATTTCATGAGCAGGAGCTGACGGAGACCATCCATGACACCAATGGCCATGGATATCTCGCTACATTTGTCGGCAAGAATGGACGGTAAGAAAAAACGAAAGAAACATCGTGTAAATTATTGCTGTTGCTTTTTTGGTCTGGCCCATCACAGTCGGCTATTTTAACAAACTCAAGGGAGTCTAGGTGGAAGGCGTCTGACAAAAGTACTTTCACTAGAAGGGATACACAAGTTATGACATTTCTCATGTGGTGTTTGATTGAGCATGTGATGGTGATGCTCAGGATTGTGGGATGTTGATCTGTGGAGGACAAGCAAAGTCAGCAGGGTGACTGTCATTGTGTTGAAGTGGTAGAGACATTATATAATCTTACAAAATAATGGTTATCAGTCATAGCAGCAATATTACTAACTGGCCCAAGGTTTATGATCAGGGCATTCCTAATTTGTTTGCAACAGATGGCTCTAAAAACCTGATAAAAATGATTTGGTAAAGTAAAATTTGGCCAAATACAGTCTAAACTGTGGTGGTGTTTAGTACTAATGTAAATGAAACGGCTGCTTGTTTATTCTGCCCTGTCTCTTCTCCCAGGATGCTGTTCTATTGTTGGAGTCTGCCCAGCTTGATCTTAATTTGGCCCTTCTCTCCTAAAAACTGTATGGTGCCAAACTAATTTGGGGCAATAGCTCACCTGTGTTTTATTTGGTCCGACCCTTGAAAGCTGGTTCTAACTCACCATCAGTATTCTGATGGACCAGAGGCGAGCACCACTTTCGTCAGGGGCTAAAGATGCATTCAAATAAAAGACGGCGGCGCGCTCAGACTCAGCGGCTCTCGGCTCTTCCTCCAGTCTCGTTGTACAATGTCTAATGACCATGAAAGCCATTCTATTCTATTCTAGTGAAACTGTGTCATGTTTAAATCCCTCCAGCTTATCTTAGTTTTAGATCGGTTACATTTTAAACTTAAAAATAATATAAATGCAGTACATTAAAACAGGTTGACATAAAGAAAACCTCTTGGGGTAAACTTAGCTGAGGAAGTCTAGTAAAGGTAAGTTAAGTTGCCTAAAAGCTTCTTAGGTTTTGTTAGGATTGGTTTGGTCACAGTGAGCTTTTAAACATGCTTTTGCTTTGGGGTTTCATCTAGTGGTCAAGTTTGAATCTACAACCTATTGAGCGATTCATTACGACTGACCAGTTTGTTGAGTCTTTTCTTTTTTTAAAAACACCTTTTTAGGATGACGTAATCCTTTTGTGTAACTTTGTTACATAAATGTTGCACAAGAATGAACTGCCCTTGTTTGAACATGCGCGATGATGTGCGCTCACTCTGTTGTTTTCCACTAAACCCATAGAACCACTTTTTATTTTTATTTCAACATTTCGCAATACAGTAGTTTAACTCTTGTTAAAAGTAGTTCTGACTAAACTGTCAAGTTCATGGGTTAGGGTTAACCCAGAACCAGCTAAGAACGTTTTGTGGGTTAAAATACTGAAACCATCAGAATCTCTGGCGCATAATGTTTCCAGAGTTGCCTGTTTTGGTTGCATTTCTAATATCAATTGATTAATGAATCCTGCTTTAAATCAAATGCTAAATAGTATCAATAATACTAGCTGAATCGTCATTCCTTAAAGTGTAACTAGAAGCACTAAGACGTTTTTACTTTTGGCCACATATTGCACTATATAACAAGTTTACAGAAAAATGACACAGTTTTCACAGGGATGTAAAGATGATGGCCAAAGTGTTTTAAAAAACACAAAAGGGTGTAGGATTTATTCAT
Source organism: Orestias chungarensis (assembly GCA_032876305.1). Taxonomy (NCBI): domain Eukaryota; kingdom Metazoa; phylum Chordata; class Actinopteri; order Cyprinodontiformes; family Cyprinodontidae; genus Orestias; species Orestias chungarensis. Next base: position 1,092,368 of record JAVLVB010000780.1, on the reverse strand, counting down.
ATTTAAGTCATCATATGAAAATAAATCAATAGCCTTACTGGTAAAAATGAACACCCATCGTTAAATGTTTTATGATTTAACACTTTGCTACAGATTCAGACTGAATACCTCGCAAAGCAAAACTTTTGTGTTTGCTAGAAAGAAGCTGGGATGAGATGTTGATGTAATTGTTTAGTATGGGTGGGTAATTAATTGGTGGTTTTCTGACTTTGCATCATTTAATCTTTTATTTCCCAGGCTTGTCATTCTGCGTGTGCACTCCCATGGATTGGTCACCATTGATCTGCAGTGCCATGAAGATGATAACCTTGCACAGCTAGACAATGTAAGTGATCGAAACATAAAGAAAACCACATAAACAGCGACTTGCTAAACAGCCCAATAGGACATTTGTTTTCCATGTTAACTTGGTGAACTTGAGGGCTGTGAACAAACTCTTTAAAATGGAACAACAGAGCTGATATTTTAAATTTCCTCCACAGCTTTTTAATGCACTGGAAAATAAGTTAAAGGTTCTGTTAAAGGGCAACATTACCAGAATTAAAAGGTAAGGATCCAGGTTCTCATGGTGTGTTTCCATTCTAGATACTTCATGGATGTTCTCATCAAGGATCTTTTGCTCAGCACCTTTAGTAATCAGTTACTTTTTGAAATGACCCCTCCAGGCTTCCAGCCCTTGTGCGAGGAGCAAAAGTTGACCGGTACTGGCCTACAGCCGACGGCAGACTGGTGGAGTATGACATCGATGAAGTGGTTTATGAAGAAGACTCTGAATACCAAAATATAAAGATATTGCACTCCCAACAGTATGGAAATATCTTAGTGCTGGATGGAGATGTCAGTAAGTTAAGATGATCCACTAGTAAACGCTAAATACATCAGTTAGACATTAGATTGCTTTTCTCTTTATGCATATACACAGAAGCCACCAAATTGGACAAGTATGTCAGATTTCTGTTCGTCAGTGAAATTGCTTTTAACTGTGCATAGAGTGGCATCTAAGCTTAAAGTACGTTTTAACTTCATTGTGGATTGTTTGGCCGAAAAAACTGTTTCGTATGACCAGAGAACGATAAGCAACTCGTGTAAATGATGTATCGTCATTGCAGATCTTGCAGAAAGTGATTTAGCGTACACACGAGCCATCACAGGAAATGGACGGGAGAATTATGCCGGGAAGGAGGTGCTGATTTTAGGAGGAGGTGATGGAGGAATCCTCGCCGAGTTGGTCAAACAAAAGCCAAAGATGGTCACCATGGTGGAAATATCCTTTTTACATTTAATTCTCTTCTGGTTTTATATTAACGTCCTACAGAAAGTCAACATCTTATCCTGACCTTTCCTTGACAAACAACTTACATTGACCAGAAGGTGATTGATGGGTGCAAGATGCACATGAGGAGGACTTGTGGCAGTACTCTGGACAACCTGAGGGGCGACTGTTACCAGGTGAGATCTGAGTCAATATTAATGCCGTAATGGGAAAATTCTCTGCCTCGTCTTATTTGAGGAGAAAAATAGATATTTACTTATTATACCTTATTATTTATTTTTCTAGTTGAAAGAATAAAGTAATGACCTGACAACAGATGTTTTTTTTTATTTAAAAGTAGTTTAGCTTGCAGTCATTTCATTGTTATTGTGTTTTGTCATTTCCTTTTTTGTGTGTTTCAGACCTGGTACCCATCCTATAGTTCCTACCTCTTTTACTGTACATGACACTTCTGACATCTGACTAAACACATCACTGTCTTATGATTTGTTTTTAATCAAATAATAATGTAGTTAGAAGCACAGTTAACTAAAATCTGACTTGGCAACTTGTAAATTAAATAAAGAAAACTGAAGAACATCCAGAAGGAAAACCTTTGTGGGAGAACATTTGTTGTCCTCCTGTTCTAAAAATCCATATTAATTTGAATAATAAACTAACTTTTAACTGCACCGTTTATGAACTAGGCTGCAGCTGTGAGTTGTACTGCACTCATAACAGAAATTGTTCTTCGTTTAACGCTTCAGCATTTTTGCAACGCTTGTCTTTGTTTTTTCTTCCAGATTAAAGGTTCCAGATACATTTTAAAGCGCTAATTTTCTTGGCTGTTTTCTAGTTTTATTTTGAAGTGGTTAAAGATTGTTTACTCAGCAGTTCAGTTCCTCACTTTCTCCTCCTTTTGATGAGACACAAGAAACTACAGCCTTGTACAAAGATTAAAAATCTACTCGTGTTTTCTGATCTAAGCCTCGATTAGCAACTACAGTTGTCAAAACCACAGAGTTACACCAGAGTCACTAAAGTGCAACAGTACAACTGTGTCAAGAAACACATTTGATCCCATTGCGGACAATATATTACGTTAAGATATACGTTTTGTTATTGACATTGAATTAAGCACTTGAGCGTTAGCTCTTACTAGATAAAATGTTGGTTTAGTACTTAAGGGCTGCCAAATGTAACCTTGTTCTTATAGTACAGACAGATTTACGGATGTATAAAAAACCAGTCCAGTCAGGTATATTAAAAAATATTTTAAAAATAAGTGGGAATAAAATAAATTAAAATGAGATTACTCGAGATAAAGTCTATTCAGGTCTTTGAAAATGAAAGCCATGAAAAGATTTGCAGATATACGGAGGTAAGCTGTTGATCAGCCAATGACAAAAGCCAGATCACATTTTTATTAAAATAAAGATGCATGAAAATGTGTCAATGTTTGGCTTATTTTTTTTTGGTTTAATCCTAATTAATGTGTTTTTGATTGCAGATTTTAATTGAAGACTGTGTCCCCTTGCTAAAGAAGTACGTCCAGGAAGGAAGAACATTTGATTATGTAATTAATGATCTGACAGCAATCCCAATATCTACTGCACCAGAAGAAGGTTCCCGTCTATCCATTAATCCGTTGTGCAAGTTCTTGTTAATCTCTCCCAACATAACGAAGTCTCTGAACCTGTGCGCTCTCTGCAGACTCTACATGGGAGTTTCTGCGTCTCATCTTGGATTTGTCCGTACGTGTCCTGCACCCAAAGGGGAAATACTTCACACAGGTCAGTTGGTTTTTTTTGTTATATTTCAGGTGGAACTGGTAATGAAGGAACCAGTTTTAACTTGTCAGAGAGTCTGAAAGCCTGTTTTTTTCCCCCTGAAGACTTTTCTCCTCGTCTTTACCAAATGCCTAGTTTACTGCTGTTAATTGATTAACGTGGTGCATCTTTCCACCAACAGGATGTCATTTTGACCAGGATCATCAATATACTATATTATATATATATATATATATATATATATATATATATATATATATTTTTTTTTTTTTCTTTAGTCATATCCAGTTTTTGTTTTTTTTAAGTATTTTTTTGGTGTATTCTTCAGACATTCCGGTCTGCTGGTTTGCCTGGAGCAGGGGTGGCCGTTTGCGTGTCTTGCTGCTCTGCTGGCTCAGTCAGACTAACGTTGCGTGGCTTTTATATCAACCACATCCGTATCTCATTGGGTATTCAGCTCTCCTTTATGTTGGAGCCCTAAATCAACGCTGCTTCATGTTTATCGTAAAGACAAAATTTCTAGAAGAATATTGTTGTTTAGTAGCAAAGCTCTACAAAAGATCTAAAAAAATAAAAAAATGTTTGATTGCATCTAGTGAACTTTGTCTTTTTCTTGCTTTTGACTCCATCAGGGTAACAGCGTGAATCTGAAAGAGGCACTGAGTCTGTTTGAAGAACAGCTGGGAAAGCTCTCATGTCCGGTAGGCTTCCAGAAGGAGGTGGTGTGTGTACCCTCCTACCTTGAGCAGTATCCTTTACGATTTTAATTGGTGCAGGTCAACACATTTTATAAAACTACCACTATCTTGTTTGCGGTCCTTAATTCTGCTTTCAGATGGGTTTTCTACTCTGCATGGAAGAAGTGAAGCCTCTGCTACGACTCCAAGTAGCTGGAATGTGAATGTTTGAATGACTCTCCATTTTTTCTTTTTCCCAAAGCCTTGAAGGTGCGGCCCGACTGAACATGACATAAGCACAGAAGGTTTAGCCGATTATTAAATAGTTACTGACTCGTTCATAAGCTTTGTTCCACTTACCATTAACGTAGGTCTTATAGTATATGTGTTCATAACTGCCAGCATGCTGTGAGACGAGTTGTGATCGGATCTGAGTGTCTTAGATGTAAACGGGTTTACAAGAGCTAATGTAGCCCTGGCTGGACACATCACTGCACTGAAAGCTTTTTTTCTTGAGTTAACACATGGACTTAAGTCAAGGCCCAAAGTACAAACCTAAGTCAGCAGGAATGAGTCTGTTTGAGGGTGAAGACTCGTCTCTTGGATCATTCTGAAGAAGTAAATATTTCAGAGGAAGTAGGCAGACCTCAGTTTGTCCTTGTATTTATTCAGCAAGCTTCTGTTTTCTGACTGTGAAACACTCCAACCTATTTTAGGAGGGTTAGTATAAAGTATACGATGCAAATGTTGCTTTATGTTCAGTCTGATCTTCTCTAAAGGTGAACCTGAGTATTCTTTTATCATCCCTGTTTTTATCCTCCTCCTCTGGGTTTTAGTTGTGTCGTCACCTTCTGCTGCAACTTTCTGTTGTGATTTTCTGTGTACTGGATGTTGACGTTATTTTTGCATGTGTTTTGAAGAAACCTCTACACCGATCTGCTACACCAACCGTGTGATTTTTATTTCAAACCTCGAGTTGTTTTTACGCTGTATTTCGTTGCCACGGAAACGGGATGCACCACTTTGTCTGTATCAAGGCAGCGCTGTTCATTGCCGGTGAGTCTCTCCCGTTGTGGTCCAGGTTTGTTTTTAAAAGGGAACTTGTTCCTCCCCGCCGTTGCCATCTTCGTGCTTGTGCTGGTTTTATGTTCTGTTTTATTAGCACCTTTGCGTTCTCCTTATATATGAGGTATATTAGGTGCATGCTGAGGACCGTGAATGTAGCTCGCATATATATATAAACAGTACCCAGGACATTAGACGGACCCGCTGGGACATTTATTTATTCATTTTAAGCTCAACAAATGTTGTTCTGATAAACTGTTTGACCATCTACAATTAAAAGGCTTTAGTGGAAATGTGTCTTTTTTTTTCTCCTGTTGGCAAAAGGGTTGGGGGAATGTATACTTTCTATCTGCTGGACATATTTTAGTGTGCTAAATTTTGAAGGCTCAATCTTATTTCTTCTGTTATCCATAAATGCACCTAGATTTGAAATGGGAACTTCATAAAACAAGACGCCTCAATGAGTTCGCACAGATGTGCAGCTTATATGTGAACTTTATTTTGCTGTTTGAACAGCTGTTTTAAAAAGGTGCGTAAGATATTTGATAGGCATCAACTGAAATTTCTGAAAGCAAATAAATAAATGTGTTTTATAAAATACAGGTTATGTAAAAATCAGCAAATATGGATATGTAGTATTTCAAAAAAGACAAAAAATTTCTTAGAAATCAAGTAATACATTAAATGGCAGATACACAACATAAATATTCAGTAATAATTTGCATTATTTACAGCCGTTCCAACAAAAGGGAGTTAACATGTTTGTAGATCAGGAACCTCTCCGGCTCCTTAGCTGTCTGTGGATTTCGTTGTAAACCACGTCTCTCCCCGGTTCCTCATCAGCTGTAATTATTCTGTCTTCAAGTGGGTTTTCTGCAAATTACCACAATTACATTATTTCTAAATGAATGAGTCATATCTGTCAGCTTAGATTTCTTTCCTCAGATCAACTAAAAGGTCAAAGTAGAAGCATTTTTAAGGGCCTTGTTGAAAGCTCTTTGCTGCCATCTAGTGGTTGGAGATGTGCTTTATAGAAGCCTAACCTGAACAGTGTAAACAGGATTCATCCAAGCTTTGGACCTGCTTGATCTTGCAGAAAGACTTCAGGTATGAAGAGTATGAATTTACACACAAAAAAAACTTATTTCAAGCTCACAATAAATTACAAACTGAAATAAATACAAACTTTATCGAATACAGAAATATTCAAATGTGCCTCAAATATATTGTTTTAATTACTTAAAAACTGGATCTAATAATTTCCCTTTATAATCTTTAAAATTGTCATGCATCAACATCTTCTGTAGAGAGCTGGACATCTGTATTTTTAAGTGTGAAAACAACTTTAATAATGTAAAACATTTAAATGTATTTACTCAAACGTCTATGTGAGAACCTCCTGACTGTATATCTACAGCTCGATCTGAAATATTTTTAAAAGCTGAATATGAGATAAAGGCATTGGTAGGATGATTATAGAAAACCTCCAAGAAACCAGTGTGCAGACTCAATATCAACTAATCATTACTGGTATCGATGCTAATACCTGGTCAACTTGATTCCATGTAAAATATTCTGAATCGCTGAGTTTATTTTTGCTACGTATTGATTTCCTGAAGTGCTTTTAATGCCTGTGTAATATTATACTGCTGCAATATCATTTTTGTTTTGATGTTTTACACATCTTTAGCAGGGTGCCAGGACCTGTTTGCATCAGCCGTAACTTTCATTTAATGAAAGGCATAACAGTGTTTAGAGAGTAACTTCCTCACCGATGCCGTTCATCTGATCTGAAGGTGCGCTGGCCAGGTAGGAGGAGCCCGATGGCCGGCTGCCTTGTGAAGACGTGAAGGAGGTCAGTGGAGACTTCCTTGTCGTTTTCTGTGTTGCAGTGCGACTCCACTCTGGAAAAACAAAACCAAAATTGTGGTCAAGATCACGTTAGATAAAATAATGTTATTTTATCATTTTAAAGGGATACATTGAAAACAGCTTTCAAGTTTAGGTACACTTGTGTAATTACCTGAGTTTTCCAACAGTCTCATTTTGCCGCAGCACAAGTACGTCCTCCACTGTTTCCTGACGGTTTCTTTCACCGCACAGTGGAACACGAATATGAAGAAACCTACAAAATGTGAGCCAAATCCTTTGAGTTTCGGCATAATTCCTGCATAGGATACAGGGAAGCTGGAGGCTTTCGGCAACTCACCTTGCAGAGAGTTAAATATGGCAAAGAGATACATAAACGGCAGATTAACTGGGCCCCAGGCGAAGAAGGCGAACCCCCACGTGAGGCCCAGGAGGAGAGTGATCCCGACCACGCTGCGCACGTCCTGCAGTGTGTTGCGGTGCTTGTTGTTGTGCGGATTTTGATTCTTTATCCGGTGCATCTGCACTAGGACCACGCCGAACATGATGAGGTTGAAGATGAAAATCACACCGAAATAGGCCACGACTGCCACGTAGAAGGCAATGTCGTTTTTTATCCAGCAGCTGCAAGACGGGGACAAAGGCAGAATAAGCCAAATATTAATCACTGGTAGCTCAGATACGGATAAAAAACAAAATCTAATTTAAAGAGTTAAGACAAATGAAGCCAAGAGATAATTTTTCCACACACTGAATCAAATGTCAAACTCTGCTATGTTTAGTGATGCTGCAGGAAAACCAAAGTGCTACATCTGTCACTATAAAACTCTGCATGGTAGGATTTACATTCTTTGCCACTATTATTGTGAAAAAACTAAAAACTAGCCCAGTGATGTAATGGTCCAGTCAAAGCCCAAACCTTAGACTGAGCTGACTAAACCTTAATAAACTTAAACACTGTAAAGAAGAGTGGCACAAAACGCTTTCTAGGGATGTCGCTTTGTTTTTGTATTTTTACCTAATGAAGGGAAGCCACAGTCAGCTCATTCAACTTACAAGTCATCACTAGTGCCATCTGAAAACTTCCCATAGGACACGAGGCCGTAGTTGTTTTTGTCGATGGAGATCACAATGATGACCACGATCATTGGGACGCCCCAGCCTGCCAATGAAAACTTCAGCATGTAGTGGGATATGTTGTCGCTGAAGACCTTCACGAGCGCGTAGTACATGTGAAGGCCCTCGAGCCCCATCCAGGTGAAGGAAACCAGCAGGAAGTAGTGCAGGAACCAGGCTGTGGAAATGCAGAGACCAACAGCTTGGGGATAGAGAGCCAGCCAAGCGTCCACCAGGAAGACCAGGTTGAGCAGGAGGAGAGCCAAACAAAGCTGGATCAGAATCTTGGACGGTATGTCTTTACGCACCTTTCTGTTGGTATAAGAAGATTCAGTAGTCAGTCTCTGAAAAGATTAGATGGCAAAATTTGTTTTAATCTTAAATCTTATCAGAATTTTAACACAAAAAGCACTAATATCAAAATATAGACGAGAACGTGCACTTTCTTGATTTTTAGAGATATTGCATCTAAAGTACCAAATGATTTGGATAATAAAGTTTTATATAGCCAGACTTGACATATTTTCACACAAGACTTGCTTTAAGAGGTTTAATTACTGTCACACCTTGCAATACGAATGCTGGACAGATGTTTTCTGGACCGTTTTTAATTGCAACAACTGCTAAAAAAACAAATCCTGTTTATTACTTCATGGTATAAAGGGTTACATCTGTACATTGATGAGATAATACAAACAGATTTACTGAGTTGTTTTGTGAAAGACCAACAGTAAGAACAGTTGGGAAGTGGAGAGGGACTTGGATTGTTTAATAATTTAACATCTGAAAAGTGTGGCGCATACAGATTTAGCCCTTTTTTAACTTTGTCCCGCGGATTTACAAACCTGTTAAACAGGTGTTTAACTCACCCAAATGCTACGTAAGTGAGGAGAGTGAGGCACAGGAATATGGCAGAAAGTCCACAACCTATATAAGTTATGAAGGTGAGGATGGTGGCCTGAACACGGCTGGTGAGAGGCTGTCTGGAGACGTCCTTAAAATAAAAAAGAGAAGCGATCAGGATGGCCTTCATGTCAGCTGTGAAGGTTAGGGAACATGCAGAAGGTAATGATGCACTCACTAGCAAGATAGCAAAACTGGTTAAATGGTTGCAGCCACAAACTGTCTCATTGTCTGTTGATTCTTTGACAAAGCAGCCGTCTGAGTTCCAGCCACCTGAACCGTCTGCAGGAGGAAGAAATGTTTAAAAAAAACACACAGTTTAATCTCATTTTTTTTTCAATAAATTTATGTAATTTTGCTTTAACTTACTGTAAAACGTAAAGTCCCAGAAAACACACACTGCCACAAAATTAGCCTGTAATAAAAAAAAAATGTTTTAAGCAGTTTCCAAATAAACAGCCTAAATCTGTTCAGGAGTAGGTCTGTTCAGAAAACTCCTCCCAAGGTTTTGCTTTTACTAAGTGTGACCTGTGGATTATTGAAAATGTCCTGTTTAAATTAAGACTCACTGGAACTGGCTCCGCGTTTCTCAGGCGGATTACGACGCTCTCTTTCAATCCTTTGATCGTCAGGTTGCCCACGCTTGCTCCCAAGATCCCACTGTTAAGTCTGCGTTCCACCAAAGAGTCGTCCTGTGTTTTCACGCCACGAACAAAACGTTACGTTTGTGAGGGGAATTGACATTTGCATTTAAAAGCTTTATTCTGTTTAACATAAATGTTAGTGGTTGACTGTACGGACCTGAAAGACTGTGCTCCTCTGGTAAAAGTTGAACTGGACCCTGGAGACCAGCTGTTTTTCCTCAGCAGTTAGATTTTGAGTGAGGGAGGAGGGCAGAGTGATGGAGCCCTGAGAGATGGAGGAGCTCCTCCTAGACCTGGTGTTCCCACGAACCTGCAGCACAAACACAGTAGTTTATTATAACTATATGGTTTAACACAGTGCTAGAAACTAGGATTCCTAAAGGTTTACACACTTAAAACTCTTACATTTAAAAATCTAAACTACTAAATGAAAAAGTACTTCCCTGGGTGAAAACCTTTTACAGCTGCTAATTTGCAACTTTTAACTTTAATATACTTCATTTACTGCATTTTTCATTAAAGCACATCTTCCTGTTCATCCCCTCACCAGGTAAAAGGTAAATTATATAGTTGGTATAAAAAGCAGCCGTACAAGATGTTCATGAAGACCTAATCCTTTTTAATCTAATAACCAAATCTACAGGTAAAGGTTACTTCCGGGTTCCCGTCGGTGACTCACTGTTTTTCAAATAGCTCTAACAAAACCTAGCAATGTTTTCTTCTAGGAATTGTTTTTAAGTTTTAGTTTCCCAGAAACCATAATCCAACCACAAATGCTTTTTCCACACTGTGTCTATATTTTTACGTTACGTCCAAATAGCATAAAAAGTATTTCTAAAATCTACTTCGTAGATTCCTGATAGACAAGGAAACACTCAGAGGAAAGTATCTGTGGAAAAGAGGAGCTGTAAGAAACTGATTGGATGGATTGATATTTATTTTTTGTTGACATCCCTCATCATGAGTGTTTGATATGGTAAGATTTTATATCATGTGCATAATATTGATAACCCAACTGAGTGACTTTTACCATACCAGTGCTTGGAAAAGTTTCTGTTCTAAAACCTTTTTCAACATAATTCTTTTTACATTATAACTGTCGTTTGACTTTCCTTGAGGCACCTTAATAGTTTGGTGAAATGTCCCACAGGAGAGTATGTAGAGTGTTTTGTAGAAATTTGCAGAGTCTGAATTATTTCTAAACTTCAAAAAACTAAAATCCCAGACAAGAGGCATCTTCTTGAGAAAAAAACCCGGCCTCACCTGTACGTTAGCTGGATCCAAGATGGAAAAAACTGTTTCTTGAAAGTTTGTGCCATCTGCTGGTTTCACAGAGACGGCCAAAGAGGGGTACAGCAGGTTCTCAACTTTTTCCATAATCTCTAGCTTTAACCCCACCTGGTCAACAATCCCTATAATCCTGATGGAGCAGAGGAAGACGTTAGTCTCATTAACAATGATTAACCTATTCATATGGTCACCTGAACACTTTACAGAATGCTTGACTTGCAAGCGCTTAAGCGCCTTTCTAACTTGTTTGTAAATTCCTTGTTCATTTAGAACAGGACTCAGGAAGCTTTGTCGTCAAAAGAGCCACTTTTACCTCGCTGCCACCAAATAAAACTCATCCAAAAGATGTATTTTTATTTCCTTTTCATTACAAAAGAAAAGAAGATCATTTTGTCGAATTAGGCGTGTTTTTCTAACTGTTAAGGTGTTGGGGATGTTGAATGACTCTGGGTAACCTGTCGGAGGAGCTTGCCAGCTTCTCAGGCGAAGCTTCCAGCAGATTGCTGACGATGTTGACCGCGATGTCTCCCAGCTCCTTGCTGACGGTCGGGCCTGACAAAAGCTTCTCTAGCTGCGATACCAGCTGGTCTATCTGCGCCGCGGTTAGTTTCGACACGTCTTGAGCCAGTGCGAGCAATGCTCTGGCTTGGCTTTCAGCTGCAGTAAACGAAAAAACAGCAAAAGAGGTTTAACCTTCAGGAGGAAGTCAGTCAGTTACCTGATCACATAAACTACTGTACATTTGTAATAACACAATAAACAACAAAGTTCTGTAGAAGGGCAAATTACAGTTATATTAATAAAGCCGTTTCCTTAGAGCAAAGTTAGGTCTGTGCAGCTTTTAACTACAGTGCTGAAACATTTTTGCCAAGTAATTTGATGCAAATCCAACATTAGAGAATTAAAATGACGTGTCAACGCACCGCTTCCATTTCCTGCCGGACCAGCCGTGGTTTGAGTTGTGTTTGAAGATGGTTTTGCTCCAGCAGCAGTTGTGGTTACCGATGAGGGCCATGTTGTGTTCTGTTGTGTTTCGGGGGTTGTTGTTGCAGACGACGTGTTGTTGCTTGTTCTGGCTGTTGTCACGTTACTGGCTGCCATATTTGGACCAGCTGTCATATTTGCCTGAACGGTCACATTTGGGCTAGCGGTTGCATTTATGCTACTTGTTACATTTAAGCTAGCTGTCGTATTGATGCCGGTCACATTTGGGCTAGTTGTTGTATTTATGCTACTTGTTACATTTAAGCTAGCTGTCGTATTGATGCCGGTCACATCTGGGCTAGCAGTGTTATTTATGCTACTTGTTACATTTAAGCTAGCTGTCGTATTGATGCCGGTCACATTTGGGCTAGTGGTTGTATTTATGCTACTTGTTACATTTAAGCTAGCTGTCGTATTGATGCCGGTCACATCTGGGCTAGCGGTGTTATTTATGCTACTTGTTACATTTAAGCTAGCTGTCGTATTGATGCCGGTCACATT
>JAVLVB010000780.1:1063265-1076210 GCA_032876305.1 Orestias chungarensis | reverse complement strand
GCTGTGGTTGATTCTGTAGTTGGGTCGTTGCTTTTTGATGCTGTGGTTGATTCTGTGGTTGGGTCGTTGCTTTGTAATGCTGTTGCATCTGTAGCTGAACTATAGTTTTGTGATGATGTGTAAAATGCTGTTGTTGTTGAGTTATATGTCTCTGGAGTTGCCAGTTCTGTCACATTCCCAGTTTGCGGAGATGTGGGGGCAACAGTTGTTGACCCTGTGTATGAAGACCAGCAGCGTCCCAGCTCATTTTGGAAATCCTGTTCCAGCTAAAAGAAAATACCCAGATATTTACATTTATTTACAGGATTTGCATTTAAAGGTTCAGGCAGGATAATGATGTTTGGTTATTTTCCTTACTGTACATACCCAGGCTCTAATTTTAGTTGTAATGTTACTCGGTTCAGTAAAATCCACACTAACGTCAATGACGTAAGAAACTACAATAAAAAAATACAAACAACGTTTTAGCTGATTGTTTTACTTTGGGTAAGATATATCGGACATTTGTTTACCTTGAGTCCGTGTGGCGGTTGTAGTTGTTGGAACAGCGGTTGACGTTGCAGAAGACCGACTAACAGAAACTTCTGCTGATCAGAAAAAAAGCATTTAAAACGCACATTTCAATGCAGCAGTTGAAAATCTTCTGAGTAATCTGCTTCATTAGATGTTACATGTGCATCACCTCCTGTGTTCATATTATGATGGAATAATCTTAACACCTTCCTACCCTTGTGTTTGTTTCTGTATTGTTAGAGTAACAGAATTACACAGAGTTTAATTTACCTGCTATAGTTGTAGAAGCTGGATAAGTAGCGGAAGCGCTGAAGCTTTGGGTAACAGTAATTTCATCTGGTGAAAAAAACACAAAATTTGCTCTCACTGTGCAATTATTGGATTTTTGTTTTGTTTTGTAGCCTTGGATTTTTGTGAGACACATTACATTTTCTAATTATATTTTGTTTTGTATGCTACCACCTTGTGTTTTAGCTTCTCCGTTATTGTAAGTGTGACGATGATTCATTAATAAAGGCTTAAATGAATAGGCTAAGACTTGTCCTTTATTTCCTTTTGTGCTGTTGTTTTCACTTTGGCCACCCTTCTGCCTTTGGCTTCTTTGAGTCTTAATATTTTTCTTTACCTGAGGTTTGTGGAGACGTTGTGGAAGTGGCGAGGCTGGAAGGAGCAACGGTGGTGTTTTGACCAAAACCTTGACCTGATTGGAGAAATGAAACTGCTGCAGTAAGATGTTCTGTCTTTTCAGTCAGTCTGGTTTAAGTTTTCAATGAGTCATTCAGGCGTTGCTGGACCAATTAATTACAGCTCGTTTTTTTGCTCAAAATGCAGCAAGAAAATGGAGCAAAAATGTACATATTATACAACAGTCACTGTCAGGAACAATAGTTGTGTTCAATAGAAATCACAAAACCCTTCGATGCTCTGAAAATTGCTAGATAACCCGTTGCTGCCTGGAGGTGTTGAAATGTACTTTAAGTCAGACAGGAATCAAAGCTGATAAACAGGTTATATTACACACAAGTATGATGCCCTGCATGGAATGCAGACATGGTGGCTCATAAGCGGCATTAAAGGGCCGGATGCTTTGTTTGTCAATACATTTGGATCAAATCTTATCACATAGAGGATGAGGTAAGACGTTACCTGCAAAGAGGACGATGAGTACGTATGTCTTCAACCACATTGCGTGTGTTACACTACAACCATGTTTCTTTAGTCTGTAAAACAATTTAAAGTTAGTAAACGCTTGTAAAGAATACTCCGACACTTCATCTGTTTGCATCGTGCCTCATAAACATCAAACTTGCTGGACATAAACTGGGAAAAGCATATCCACGATTTCATTCTCCCGCCTGATCTTTGTCACGGAAACAACAACGCTGTATATCCGATGCACGTGGCAGGTTAGGACCAGAAGGGTTATGTTACAGAACAAACACAAAATGTGAAAAATGTGAACAGAAATATCGCTCCCTGAGAAAGAGAAGTTTGCCAAGTATCTTAGTACCAGAGACTCACCTCTTTATAGCTATTACATTTTCACTGCCAGGTACATTATCTGAGTTTTTTTTTTTTTTTATATAGAACAAATTCTGCATTATGTGCGTTAAGTATGTTCTGATCTCAGCTATTTATCAGTCATGTCCAAATGTAGAGCTGACAGGTTAGAGTTAACTGAGTCATGTTCGTAAACCCCTTTACTCTCACACACTTCTGCTGATAGATTTTCTCTGGGAACAAAGATCCAGGTTTGTAATGGTTATATCAAAACATGAACTTTCAGGTCCTTAAGTTGAAGATCCCCATGGTGAGTATGCTTTTAATTGTGTGATCATTTTTACCCTGGGATCAGTCAGATTTGTAGAGGTTCTCTGATATGTTTCTGAGACGTTGCCTGAATTTTCTGACACACAAGAGAGGATTTTTGTTGTGCTACTGTAAAATAAACCCAAACAGGGGATCAGATCAAGTGTAATATATTTAAAAAAGCTCACAAAGCCATACCATTTGTAATGCAGGGTTTGTTCTTTACATTTTTAAATATAGGCGTAATCTATAAAATGTCTGTTAAAAGGTTTTCTTTAAATGTTTTGTTAATTTTTAGATGAAATACATTATAATAATCCTTAAAAATCCTCGAACAGAAAAACTTCAATGTTGAATCTTTAAAAAAAAAGAATATATCAAAAAAAGGCTTTTATACCCTGAAAACTGGGTTTGCATGTCTAAAGTGATGAAACAAATAGTATGAGCAGCACAGCTGAACCTAGCTACAGTGGTTTAGTTCAATTAAATGTAATAATTAGCCAAAATCAGAAGGCGTTTTAATTTCTTAATGTTTTCTGATGATGTTTTTAAAAGAGAAAGTTATATTATCTGATGTCACAAACTTTTCCTTGAAGCTGAGCATAATAGTGTCATAGAGGCCATCTAAACTAATAACTTGTGTTCTATCAAGTAAAAAGAGTAGGACAATGTTTAAAAAGGACATTTGCCTAATGTTTCTTAATAATTATCATTAATATTATTATTTTTAGAAATGATTGTTTCAAAAGTCTATTTAGTTTTGTTACACCTTTCGTATTTTTTGGGAAATCAAAGAACACAAAATCTCTTTCCAAATTTGAAGTTTTAAATGGAATAATTGTCCTTTTTTAAAAATAAATAATTAAATAAAATTCACTCAGATGAAACCAGGTTTATAGATATGACTCTAAACATCTCACTTAAACACTAAAAAAGTCAGGAAACAATTTTGTTTTAAATATTGTGCCTTTACAGTAATGTGGTTTTCTGTTGGTTAGACTAAAGGATTTGAGAGGAGGCTACAAAGTTTGTCCTTATTATGCTGCAGACTAAAGATGGCATGAAATCTGATGC
Organism: Orestias chungarensis; assembly: GCA_032876305.1. Lineage (NCBI taxonomy): Eukaryota > Metazoa > Chordata > Actinopteri > Cyprinodontiformes > Cyprinodontidae > Orestias > Orestias chungarensis. The sequence continues at coordinate 1,072,814 of JAVLVB010000780.1, read as the reverse complement.
CTCCATTTGACGCAAACAATCTAATCTGCCTATTATGACTAACATTGCAAAGAGGAATATTCTTTATCTTAACACAAATATGCGAACCGACCAGTGAAAGCTGAAAAAATCGAAAATATTCCCCTTCTTAAGATAAATCAAGGAATATCCTTAATTATGAATTGGAGCCTTTATTTGTTGGTATGGGTTCAGAATGTTTGGTCTTAGGGTAATACATACATGTTAAAGTGTATACTTGTTTTGAACAAAATAAACCAAAAAGTATTGAAGAAATATGTTTGATAACTGATGATCTAGTTATAAATTCATGAAATTGGTGATTTAAGCATTTTTTTTTTGTTTAGCTCCACACCACCACCAGAGTTTTTACCTGACAGCAGGAGACAATTTGCGCTGGCATAAGAAACTGCCTGAATGAACCGTTGAAGCTCCCATGAGTTCTTCATTTCCATGGAGCATAACTTCTCACAGCAGAGTCGTAGGAAAATTAAACTGCAAACATTTTCCTGACTGAAACAAACCTAACTCCAACTACTGGCGGTGCTTCTCTTCACTTAGACTTCTCATGCCAGAATCCAGGCACGCCTTTGAAACGTCGACCTCAGCAACTGGACGTCAGCTGCGTTTGTGTTAGCTCAAGCATGCGCCATGCAACGATGGAGCACAAAGGGAGCTTTCTCGTTTCAGCGCCAAATTATAGTGCTCACATTGTTCTATGTCAGTCAGAAAAAATGCAGTGTAGACCGACAGGTTTCCTGAACAGTGTTCGGAAGGCGGAGGAACTGTGTTTCTATTTTTGTGTTGCATTTAAGGTGCGCCTCAGGGTGTGTCCTTACATTCTCAGTGTTCTCTTTGATTGGCACAAAACAAAAGGAGTTTCCAAGGCAACTCTACAGACCTCAAGAGTGCCCTGCATAGACACATTTGGTGCCGTCAGAAGATTTCAGGCACCTCTGTTGCGAGTGATGTTACGAGTGAGACAATCATCATTTGGCAAAACGATCACTTACATGACATTAATTCAGTTTTTCTGGCTTAAAGAGTTGCACTTTAACTGGATACATCTTTAGCCAAGGCAGCACACTAAGGCGTGGGTGGATGGAACTATGGGGTGTGTAACAAAAGAGACTGAACTTAGACATATTTCCATTTCTCACTCCCTTTAACTATAAAGCGTTCATAATAAATATGACGTGTTGTTATGGTTGTGTGGGGTGGGGAGTGTCAATAAAGAGGATATTGAGTAAAAAGAAAAAGGAACCGTTTTTACAGTTTTTATTGTAAGGTAAACTACTCTTGATGAGTAGCATGGAGATGTGGATCCTTCGACTTAAACTATATCAGGATTTCTGATTTTGATGTTTTTTTTATTTTATCAATCACCTAGATCTGCTCGTAGTTCATTCCTCTGCTTATTTCTTGCCTTTACACAGAAGGCAAATGCGACCTATATCCAACCTTTTCCAGACAATGATTGTTTCCTGGATATGCACCAGAATGACCCAGACAGGTAACTCTGGACCTAAACAAAGGCTGAAACAACAGTGTCGACTTTTGCTTCCTTTCTTAGTTTCCTTCATCTGTTGCTAATGCTAATTATGCTGACATATCTGGTCGGCTCCCATCGCTCAACAACTTTAAGATCAGTCTTTAGTTGTCTTAGCTTAGTTAAGTGTCTTTAGTTGTTTTGTATTCTGTGTTTTATCAAACCCATCTAATTTTTTGTGTGGCTAGTTTTAGTTTTTTTTTTTACTTAATATCTCTAAGATACTTGTAATAATTTTTATGTTTTTTATGTCATTAATGGTAAAACTCTATCGAGAGAAATGCGTTACAATATTCCTGCACATGTTCAAACACGTTCTTCCACACGTCTGGGGGCGCTGCTTTCTTCGAAGTTTGGCAAGATGACAAAAATGTTTGTTTGAATAAGTTCTATAAAAAATGGAACACATGGTGAAAATAAAGCTTTGAAAATAAATGTAAAATTTTTAAAGCAAATTGTCAAAAGTTTAGTTTTTTTAAATTTTTAAAACTTTATTTATTTATATTTTGCATTCAATAATGAAAGAAATACCTCCATAACTGTCCAGCAGAACCTGCATCAGCCCTTCTTTCCAACAGAGGTCCCAATGTAACGGCAGGAGCTCACCTGCTGGGGCCCTAATTCACCTGCTTTTTGGGATTCAATTGTGGCCAGATTGGGTTTTGGCATTCAACCAAACGTTCCAGCCTCATTTTGAAATGTCTGCCTCTCAGGGCTGAGTTTTAGTTCTGTTTTAAATCCTTGCTTTTATTTGCAGAACAACTGTCAACATGCAGTAATACCTTTAAGCTCCTGATTTGTATCCATCCGAAAGGTTCCATCTGTCTACATGCTTTTGTGACTAAAAATGGAGCATGTTGGATAAGTGTGTTTTACAGAAAGGGTGATGTAGGTGGAGCAGATATGCTACTTTAATTTAATGCCTGTGTCGAAATGATTATTCTCTCGTTTTTGTGAAAAGCAGGTTCTTTCTGCATACAGTGGCATCCTCCCACATGTCAAACCAAATCGATAGATTGCCATTTATCTTTTAGGGTATAACTATTTTGAAAAGAGTAAAGTGAAATTTAGTCCAAAAAGAAACTTGACACACCTTAGAGTATGTAAGACTACAGATGTATTTGTAAAGATGACGAACACTAGCTGAATACATTTCTTCGTACAGCTTCCCATTTCACCCTAATGGCTTTTCTAATTTAAGGTAAAATCTTGATTAAATAAAGTCAATCAGATAATTAGGGTCTTTTGGTAAAAAAACAAAAACAATTGTAGAGCAAAACTGTCCTAAAACATGTAGGCAATCATCTCCTTATTACAATACGTCTCAACTGTCTAGAAAAGTGAGAAAAAAATGCTTCATGCCAATTCAAGTTCCAAAAAAACAAAACCAGGATTCAAACATTTTTTCAAACTAGTTTAAGTTATGCCATACATGAACATTTTACAAAATATTGATCAAAGATGGAGACAAATTTAAAGGCACCCCTGGAAAAGATGTGTAAAGAGTCTTAAAATAAATCCTTTTTCATTCCAGTAGTATGACCAAAATATCACAAGAAAATCTGAGTATATGAATAACATAGGGGAACAAAATTCCTATCTTAAAGCTGCAGAGTGCAACTTTTATAAAACATCCAATCAACCTCCTTTGGCTGCTCCAGTGGTCCTAGTGCCATCCGCAGAAATACACCACTAACTGTCAGAAAAAAACAATCACGGTCAGGAGGAAGGTCTTACTAGTGCCAACTATGCACCGGTTAAAACCTGCTCCTACAAAGTGCATACCATTGTACAAAATCCAGATTGTTGGTGTAATACCAGCATCCTAAATATTAGCAGGCAACAAGAGCAGGGACCTAAAAAGTGGTCTTATTCATATTTTCAGGAAATGTTCACTATGGCAAATATTTTTGACTACATGTCGACTCACAGCTCGTTGAATGACGCCTCTGTCATGGCCCGAGAGGGTCCATATCGCTTTCACTGGCACTAAGCAACTTTTGAAGAGGGTGGCAGGAACCCTGCCAAACAACACAACTACAAATGTGCTGACTGCTTTACGGCATCCGTCATTTCACCTGTTCATCATATCACCACATCATCATATGACATTGTTTCAACACAATTAGATCGATTAGCTCATAGCTATTCATCCTTCACACAGACACTGGAAACAGAAATGTACTTCAATCCAACTGCAGACGTTCAGGAGATCTGCTCATGGGAAATGCGGTCTTCTTCAGGCACAACCGCTTTTGTCCATAGTTGCCTCCAAAATCGACCGAAACTAAAACTGCTTCAGTAATTTTAGCTAAATTCTCCTTGGTATTAATAATTGTATCTGTAAGAATATCTAAAATATATTTAGTTTCCTAAACATCTAATTAATAATCACTAATTTCCATTTTTGTGGGAAATAATAATCCTAGGACACTGAAATCTTTTTTTAGTTACCTGAATGAGAATTTACAGTCTGGTGTGTTGATAGCAGGGAAGTAAATGTACTCAAATTTTCAGTTTCAACAGGACATTTTTACTGCAATATTATGTCAATATGCAATAGGTTTTTCTTTTACACACCTTTGTGAAGGATACCATTATATGAGGTCGGCGCAGATCTAACTAATCTTCTTGAATCTGAGACCTAAAAATCATTAATGCTCAGCATCAAACGTAGACCAGTGTTTATGGTATTCCACCCTTTTAACAAACATCCTAGGCATACAAACTCCAGTAAATTATGTTGAATAGGAGATAAGCCAAGGGGAAAATGACTCTAGAGTATGAGTCAATCATGTAGCTGTTGCTCCTAATGAAGCTCAGGTTGTATTTCAGTGTGTTTCTGCGACGGAGCCTGGTTCCCTCTGAGGGTCCAGAAACGGTGGAGTTGCCAGACTGGGTGTTTCTGTCTGCGTTGGGGCTGATGGAATCCTCTGGGAAGGAAGCCAGGTCAATGTCGTTATCGTGGAAACACCCATCAAAGGCCATTGCCTGGGTGGCATCGAAGGTGTTGGGAATCTGCATAAGCAGCCGGAGAACAGAGCAAACGGCGTAAATATTGAATTATCACAGACATGAATAGGGAACTGACAACAGAATGGGTGAGACCTTTGCATTCTTTAGCTTCTTCATCTCCTCCACCGTGGTAAAATAGTTGACAGCAGCGTACTCAATAACGGACAAAAAGACGAACAGGAAGCTTGCCCACAAGTAGATGTCTACGGCTTTGACGTAAGACACTTGTGGCATAGAGGCGGAGACTCCAGTGATGATAGTGGACATTGTCAGAACGGTGGTGATGCCTGCACACACAGACAGTAAGTGACATGCTTAAAAAATACCAACTTAAAAATAACCAGGGAATAGCATTCATATACAACTGAAGTCCAGTAGGTTGCGTCATAAAAATAACTACGTTTAAAATGAAAACTGAATTATTTGTTTAGGTATTACCTCAGTGGGCCCATTTTTTGGCACGTCCATCATGTAAACATCCCAAAATGTGCTCTGTTCGATTTGGACCTAGTGATTGTGGGCGCTACTGAAGAAAGGGGAATGTATTATTGGGCTAAGTTAACCAGTTTGGGCTAAATTGAGTTTTTTGAAGTGGTGCAATTTCCTGCTAGTTGTAGGCATAGCAAGATTGAAATACTACAGCCATAAAGGGGTTATCTCAATCAGTAATGTTATTTAATTACATAATTGCTTTGCTCAAATTTAACTATGGGGATCGATGAATAAGGATATACTCTTGGTTTCATGTTGTTGGTGTCAAATTTTGATTTTAATGTCTTGGTGGTGGAACTGATATCAAAACGTATTGGACCAGAAAATGCTTTGCATTTTTTATAGAGACTGTTTAAACTGTTGCTCATCTGCTTTGAGAATCAATATCTTCTGCTGTCTCTAATATTATTTTGGTTGTAACTAGCAGTTATTTGAGCGGCCTATCTACAAACCAGTCTGCTCATTCTCCTCTGACCTCTGACATTAATAAGACAATTTTCTCCACATAATTACTTCTCCCTGGATATTTTGTCTTATTCAAACTCTTGCAACGGTTGTGCAATACAATCCAATCTAGGGAGTTTCTGGCACCAGAAACTCATATAAATCTCCTTCCTTTTACATTCTGATTCTTAGTTTCAGTTTCAAGGGGCAAAGTTGGTGTAGGAGGTAGGAGTTGGTAACTGTCCTGTAACTGGTGAGTTGCCTATTTGAACCCCTGTTTTGTCTGTTTCAATCAAAATCTCTTCGGGCAAGTCCCTTTAACTTCTTTCCTTGCTGGTTAGTGCTTTGGTGACTTGTTAAACTCACCAAAGCACTAACCTAGGACGTTTCCTCTACCTTTCTTTAGATGATTTACTTTTCTAAAGGCATCCAGTGGGTTTGTTTTAAAATTAAAAAAAAGCTTATTTTAATTTTCTTACCAACGATGTTGGTAAGAAAATTAGACCTAGTGATTTTATTTTTATTCATTGACATTAACTAGTCTTTAATGCTTTCTTAGTCTGCGGTGCATCGTTGTTAAATGTTCTTTTTACCCAGTGAGACGCGGGCAGGTACAGCTCTCCTGTCAATCCAGAAAGACACCCACGACAGCATCACCATCAGCATGGTCGGAAAGTATGTCTGAAGCATGAAGAAGAAGATGTGCCTCCTTAGGATGAAGTTTATGTAGAGTCGATTGTACCAACCTGAAAAAGGTGTGAAAATGGAGAGAGTCAGGGAGAAACCGTATAATCTTTTAAGACTACACCAAAAAACATTTTTTCAGAACATTTGGAGTGGCTTGATATCTATGGCTATTTTTTTATATGCAGCTGGAGGGCATTCTGATCACTTTCTGCAACCTTACAAATTTTTTCTTCTACTCTGTAGTTGGTGTTACTGTTCACTTCCTGGCCTAATGTCTGTGTACTCAGCTCTGACACCTTGCTTGGGGCATGGTGCATCTGCAATTGCTGTAAAAAGGTTTATGGTTGCTGTCTACGGTTGATTTATTGATAGACCGGTGCTATTGCTTCCAATAGTTACTTGCATTTTTGGTTTTTTAGCCCATAGATTATACTGGGGCACTGTTTTCCTGTGCAACTGTGCCTCTCAATGAGGTCTCTGAAATAGCTTCCGCCTTCATTACCTCTTTACTTTCACTCTAACATAGAAAGCAGTAGGTTTTGTTAGTTTTTGGCGTGTATGCTCTGACTTTTAAAAACCCTAGTTGGTCATGCTGATGCCTTTTTACATTAGGCTTGGTAGTGCCGAAAGACAAACTTTGATGTTAAAAATTAGTCATTCGTTTCCCCTGTTGCCACACGCATGCTCAGTAAATGGAATTGAGTCAAAGATAATGTAATTGGCTGGGCTACCTTTATTACAAATTTAATTAATTAGCAACTAGGATCAGATGGAAAGCTATCTCACTGAATTGAATCAAAGAGTCCTGTATGGTACATTGAGGTGAAATCTGTTGTCAGAATTAGCTTTATAAAATGCAAATTTGTCCTTTTTTTTTCATTTCAATATCACCGCAACTCAATATTATTTACCAGTGTACAGAAATATCGATTGAAAAGGAATCATTTGAGTGCTGTTTAGCATCTGTCTTCTCATAGCGAGCTATGAAAATCTATATTTTTTCTTATACTCCACGGCCTGCAGTGAGGTTTGTTGTGTCCATTAATTTATTCTATATTCAGGGTTGCAGTTTGCACATTGTTATACTTGCTTTTGTGTATCTTCCAAGAAGGTTGAGACCCAAATTATTGCTTTGAAGACAAAATGAAGTTTTGTTTGAAACGAAAAAGCCACGGTGGGAGTAGATCTGATGAGGGAAAACCAGCTATTTTTAAATACAAAGCTAACACGTGATATCCTTAGAAAACATTAACTTAAAAAGATGCATCAAACAATTAATAAAAACATCTTAACATTAGCACACTTTCCGCTTTTTATTCCAAAAAGTGAGAGTAGGTCAGGAGCTCTCTGATTGTCTCTAACGTGGACACAGCTCAGAGAGGCCCAGCCTCACATACCAGTGCTGCTGTAGAAGGCAAGCCCAAAGGAAGGCTGGAAGTCTTCAATAAAAAACTGAGAGAGCACAATCTCATCAGTCCTTAATGAATCGTTCCCGTTCTTCCAGTAGAGCATTAGGTCGTTCTCATTGTAAGCATCTTAAAGAGAGGAGAGAATGAACAGTGGGGGGAGACATTTACGCTTCGGTATCATGGGTGTTGTTCTCAGAGGAAAGATAGCTTGTAATAAATTGGACTTCTGCCTTTCCTCTGAGATGAAGCTCCATGATTTGAATGTGTAACAAGGAGAAACATCTCCAAAAAACAAAATGTCACAGAATATTTAAAAAAGGCTATCAAAAATATGTTTGGAAATGATCTACAGTGTGAAAGTACATATTTAGTGTTTTTAAATTATAGATCCATACAAAGGAGTGCAAGTGGAGGGAATATGATGTCCACAATATGTTAAGGAGGTTATCTTTAATATATTTGCCCATCTACAGACTGAAACTTTTCCCTGAAATCAAAATTAAACAGATTGGGAAGAAAGTATTAACATAAATTTTCGTTTTGTTTTTTCTGTCCTGCCAGAAATTCTCAATTTAATTTTAAACTTTAACAAGGTAGCCTTAACACAGGAGCATGATTAGCTGAATTCATGTTTCTATTATTTCTGGCTTTTCAAGTCCTGCTAAACACACACATCTCCCAAAGCTTAATGCTGCCACCACCGGGTGCAGCAATCAGGGATGCTTGAGATAATCTGAGCAATGATTATTACACGACCTAACATAGCTTTTAACTCCTGTTTTTTATCTGAATCATGCTTTTCTTCATAACAATTCTCAAACGTCTTTTTAGACCAGCTGGATTCAGAGGTTACAGGAAAGGAAGTAGAAGCACTTTATTATTTTCATTATTTTGGCTTTTATTACCACGTGCAATTATTTTTGTCCTCTACTCAAATGTGTACTGCTTTTTGTTGGTCTGTCAAATAAAGTCAATGAACTACAGTGAAGGTTATGACACATTCAAAGGATGTTGGTGCAAGTTGCTGCATAAAAGAACTGAACAAACTGACTTACATTACCAACCTTTATTTACTCCAGAAGAAAAAGGTTATAGAAACATTTTAGTTTCTGATACTGCTCCTCCATATGCAATTAATAAGCAGAGCTTTCTCTGGTCAACATAAAAACAAACCAGCATCCAGTAATGGCTCTAAAATAAAGTCACTAAATAAAGTAACTATAATTAAAAATACGTTGGTTTTTACACAATAATAGATCTTGTAGGCGTTCATTAGGAGGCGCCATTCCCTTGGCTTTTATTTGATACTCACAGCTCTCCAGCTCCAGAGAGCAGTTCTGTGTGTCCAGAGGAAAACTACTGAAGTCCATGGAGCACAGAGCTGTCACGGTGATCCTGAAACACATATTCAAGTTACAAAAACACCCACATCATTTGAATCATTCTGTCTAATTAGCTTTGGTCATTACAAAGTAAGAAAAGAAAAGATTGAGTGAGGTTTTATGTTCTTGTCTCCTTTCAGGGACAGAGATTCTTACAGAGACACATACCAGTTTAATCTAGGGATGAAATTGATATGTTTAGTTCTGTGAGAGCTAATTTTTTGCCTTCTCCTGTTACTCTTACAATCAGCCTACTGCTCCCAGTTTCGAGTGATAAAAAAAAAAAAAAAAGTATATATATATATATATATATATATATATATATATATATATATATATATATATATACATATACACACACACACATATCACACATTTCAACTCTGCTGTTGTTTAAATCCAGGCTGAAAACAGCCTTATTTAACTGTGCATATAGCAACTGAGAATATTATTACTATTATTATTATTTTATTTTTATTTTATTTATTTTAAATTCAAAACTGATTTTATTGTTTCATTTTCTGATCTTTTTTCTTATGTAAAGCACTTTGAATTGTCTTGTACACGAAAATGT